>JAFVLL020000478.1:0-15686 GCA_021397915.2 Tor tambroides
CTCCCAGTTCAGCCCCTTTGCAAAGCATAATGGGAAGTGAAAATCCTGTTTGATTGAGTCCTGGTTGGGTTACTTGATTGAAACATGCTATTTCAGTATGAAAACATCAAGTTAAGTCAAAGAGTAATTGTTTCAAGTCAACTTAACATGAAGCAATCACATTTGAAACAGAAACCTGATACAATGTTGTTGAATCAAAATAAATTGTTTAAATAAAGTGAAAGGCATCAAAAAATCATTTTTTTTGAGTGTAGAAGGTTTACCTTCCAACAGGACAATGAACCTAAACTCACAGCAAGGGTGGCTTATAGACAACTCTGTGAATGTCCTTGAGTGGCCCAACCACAGCCTGGGCTTGAACACAATCAAATATTTCTGGAGAAACCAGAAAATGTGCATCTGCCCCATCCAACCCGACAGAGCTTGAGAGGTAAAGAGATGAGGAGAAGAATGGCAGATAACTGCCAAATGCTGATGAGCAAAGCTTGTCGCATCAAACAAAAAAGACTTGAGGCTGTAAAGGTGCTTCAGCCAAGTACTGAATTAAGAGTTTGAATACTTATGCAATGTACTTATTTTTTTATATTTAATAAATTTACAAAGTTGTGAGAGTTCTGTTTTTGCTTTGCCATTAAGGTGTATGGAGTGCAGATTGATGTGGGAAAAAAAAAGTCATTTAATGCAATTTAACATAAAGCTGCAACATAACAAAACGTGAAATAAAATGAAGGGGTTTGAATACTTCCACAAGGCACTGTATATATCTTATAGAATAATTCTTAAAGTAAAAATAAAATAATGTGGTAACACTTAAAGCCATTTTATATAATGCATTATAATACTAAGTATTTTAATACATTAATTATGCCTTGTAATGCACCTAACACATTATGGTCTAACTGTAAATACAGTTATAATACATTATAAAACTCCTTGAACACACCTTTAGGATAGGATGTATAATACATGAAAACACATGACAAACAACCTATTTTAGATGTAACTAGGAATATATTATTATGCATTTTAACTCTGGTTACAATTGTTTATAAAAAGATATAATGCATTATAATGACATTATAAATACCTTTATAATGCATTATACCTATACATAAAGGCTTTAAGCAAAGTGTTACCGATAATGTCATAGAATCACTGCAGACAAATATATACAAATAATATATAGATATTATAAAACCTAAAAAAGTGAAAATATCTTATCATTCTAAAAATATCAATACTATTTTAAGAACTGAACCATTATGCTGAATTGTTTGGTTGTATATACTGCAGGACTCTATGGGATGGCAGTTTTTACAGTAATTCCCTCTCTCTTTCTTTTCTTTCTTTCTGCCTTCCTTTCCCCTCTCTATTTTAGTGCACAGTGTTTGCCTTCTATCTTAATGCAAGATGAATATTTAACTGTTCTGTACATTAAACACTTCCACAGTCTCTGTGTTGACATGTTTCAGAATGGCCACAGGATCCTGGTTGCTCAGAATCCTGGTGTACACTTGGCTCATTGATACATAATTAACACTCCCTGCGACTGCTCCAGCAAACACACAGATGTCTCCCCTGTGGGGTTGCCTTGCCAATGTGTCTATGCCCATGTATGTCTGTTTTATGTGTGTATGACCAGCATGAGTTTTAGGCCTTTGTAAGGTGGCAAAGGCAGCTTCCATACCTCTGAATCAGGTGTGACAGTGGATAGTTGTCATGTTTCCTGGAGTTTGCATGATACCAGCACAGTGGCAACCTTCATTTCACACCGTAGAAAGTGATTTAGTTGTATGTGGCATGGCTGTGTAAATGAAACTCTCCTGCACTGCACCTCACTGCATGAGTGTGCAGTAACCAGAGGCACTCTATCCAATGGGCCGGCAGCAATTCCAGCTGGACCACCAACAGCCAGGCCAATTAGCGGCTATTGTCTGGGGCAGCCGTGAGTGCAGAGACCACCAGGACAGACCCTTCTACCTTTCTCACAATACTGCCCTCAGCCCCCCTCTACACATCTGCTCACTTCTCTCTGCTTTGCTTTACTCTTTTTCCTCACCTTACCCTGGTACTTTTCCAGACCGCTCTTAAGTTAAAAGATAATGAATATCTCCACTGGATTTACTCCACATTTACAAAAAGGACTGTTTTGAAACAGGCCTCTCAAACACTTCCCTTGTCTGCCACTGGTTGTCCCGTCCCAAACTCGCATCATTGGTGAAAAAAAAATAAAAAATAAATAATAAATAAATAATATATATTAATAAAATAAAATTATATCAATTAAAAAAATATATAATATTAAAATTATATATATATATATATATATATATAAAAATTATTTATTTTATTATTATTAATATTATTATTAATATACTTAATTTATTTGATCATTTATTTGATCATTCATTCATTCCTTTGCTATTTATGGTGTACACAGTGGTAGCAAAACCAACAATATGCGTAATTGTTTGTTTGTTTGTTTGTTTGTTTACTTACTAATTTATAAATTGTAAAATCTTTTTTAAAATAATCAATGGAAATTAAGTTCTGTTAACATTAGGATACAAAGTGTTTCACTTATTTAAATGTCAACCTTATCTCATAACAAACACATACTTGTGGGAACTTTTTCGCAAGACGTGAAATACGTACCGCCATGTAAGTTTCATAAAATATTCAATGTGAAATGTCCACTGAGTAGTGCTAAAAGAGCATTCATTTTTTCCCCCCGGAACAGATGAACGTACATATGGTACATTTTATGTGACGTTGGTTTTGTTGGTGTCACCAAAGTTCTGACTTGAAATGTACATTGAATGGCACTCTAACTCGTATAACTCGTAATGTTTTAAAATAACGTACCATCTGCACTACACCGAAACCCACCCAATAGTATGAGCAAAAGCGAATGTAATGTAAAAATGCAATCGCAAGCATGCCGTTTTATATTGTTTTTGATCTCTCATCTTTCAGCTCTTTCATCGTGAGTCATGTTTTTCACGGGATTCGTACCCATCCACATCCTATGTACAATTCTGTGCTGGCTGAGCTACCGAGCAAGCTTGTTACGTCCGGAAAGCGAAACATATGGAGCTGTAATCATAACTGTGTACGAAAACGATTACAAGTGCTCGCTTTTACCACCTCTAGTGTTAATTTCTGTTGGAAACTGCAGTGATATGTACTTATTGGTACTTATTTCGCTTCTTACAAAAAATTTCCCACAGGTACGTTTTCGTCATGAGATCAGTTAGTTAAATGTATACCTTAAAGCTGATTGGTCTGTGATAAGTAAACATTATTTCATTGTAGACAACCTTTAGCCACCACTGTGTGAAATGTTGATCACTTCCAGTGTAGATGCAGTGGTGGATGGACTAGTCCAGTAAGAGCATCTGAAACTGACCTCTGATGTGCTGCTCCAGTAAGCAGAGTGAAGCATGTACCCACTTTATTCTTTTCATGAGGGGCCTTGTCTCTTTTCATGGCTCCCTCAAACACACACACTCATATTCTGTTCTTAGTTTTTCCTACTATGCTGTTTTTCAGTGCCTTTTTGCCATCTCAGCAGACCTCTCTCGTCTGTGACTCCCTTTGCTTCTCTTCTCTTTCTTTCTCTCTCTCTACTCCTTCGTACTCTCACTCCTACTTGTGTATATTGTCCCATCATCCCCTCTCACTCCATTTCTTCTCTGGTCCTGTCATATCTCCGGCTGAACTGCTCTAGCCCATCTAATGGGGTCAGCAGAACACCACCCCCCACATACTCTTCCCTTTCACTCTCCTCCTCTTTCATCTGTCCATTTCCAAGTTAAGAGCCCAGTGGCTGAGAGACTCACTAGATTAGTGGTCTTTTATGCCCAGGCGGGGTCTGGTGTGGCTCTTTTACCCATCCGTCTGCCATTTATGCTTTTTTTTCCCCCTCTTACACAGACACAGAGACATTTGCTCTTTAACAATACGCACACTCACATAAGGTATGTAATTGTTAACTAAAACTATTAAAAGTAGTTTTCATGAATGAATGAAAAAATAAAAAATACAACTTAAACGAACATTACAAAGGTTGCCTTAAAAAATATAAATACATAAAATAAAACTAAATAGAAATATTTAATAATAATAATAATGACAAAAGCACATCAAATTTAAACTAAATTTAAACTAACATTAAAACCTAAACTAAAATTAAAATGTAAATGGAAAACATGAAATAATGAGCTAATTCAAAATAATAATAAATAATAACATTTAAATAATACAAAAATAACACTGACTTGTACTCAAAGTACATGAAACAAAACAAAACAACACTAAAACAAAAAGTCATAATTGATACTTAGTTTCTGATCCATGCGTTTATACACTGGCCTATAAAATCCAGCAAAGGAGAGTGGCAAATGTAAGTATGAAATTGTCAAAATAAATATGAAAATATTTATTAAATGAATGCTTTAGCATTTGAATTGATGAGCAATAATGTTTACTCCTGTGTAATGAGAACTTAGTTTTACATTTTATTTGTTTATATTATTTTTGGACATCTATAATTGTGTAATGTTATGGTTTACTTTTCAGTTTTGGAATTAAAACAGCGGGATAAGTTATTTGTGCATGTCTAATTAATATTCATAAGCTTAGCATTCAACATTTTGTGATGCCACAACCTGTGCAACCCTTTTCCTTAAAGTGCCACCCATGCATTCTCAGACAAGATGATTCCCAAATGGTCTGAAAGATCTTCTTTGATTGCTAATCTCTAGCTTCACATCCCACAATTCCTTAACTGTTGGCAAAATATTTGGTCGTACACCTACTTCCATCTATTTAAGCTTCATTTTACCTCACCCAGCACCAGCTCTCCTGCGTTTAGCACGATTGTTACCAGTCTAAAACATGCTGAAAGAATTTTCGGCTGGCATGTCTTACTGTGCATGCTGGGATAACAAGTGGCTCCCTGTTCCTCATAGGGGCCTTCAGGGTTTCTCACTTCTGTTCTTTTTTGTCCTCCCTCTCTCTCCCTTCTTCCTCAGCTCAGGCCATTAGAGGAAGAGGGTCAGGAAAGTGCATGCCATCCTTTGCGTGCTATCTGAGCCACTGGCCTGGCAAGTGAAAATAAATGTTCAAAAGGTTGTACTTTATATTTAGCCAAGGAGATGACCTCGAAGTGCCTTAAAAGGGCTCACATACTTAAAGGTGCATTACAGGTCTTACACTAATTCACTGTGATAGCTAAAGTGCTCGTCGCATACCGCGGGAGAGAACTAACCCTGGAGGATCTGGCAAGGGCCCGGGATGTGACCAGTTAACATTATTCAGCATAAATTTTGAATTCTCTCCAGCCCTGAACTTGGAGCAGAGGAAGCTAAACCATTTGCATACTGTATTAGTGATGAGTGTAGAAAAGAGACGCTCTTGTTGCTGGATCCCAGCTGCACGTTTAATCTGTAAATTTCACTTCATGTCATGCTTTCTTCTCATTTTATGTGCAGAAAAGTGGTATGGCATGTTTTAAGCGCTGTTTGGGGTAAATAACCTCTCGTGAGATGCAGCAGTGGTCTGAAGCACCACTGGTGGAGACCTATTTTCATTCTTAACTAGACTGCTATGATTTATTAATCCGCATTTGAAATAACAATTACGATGTCAGAAGGGATCAAGCCTAAGCCTTAATTGCAACGGAAAACATACTTAATGTGAAACTTTCCCCTACCGAAGCGTTTAGAGTGCTTTGTGTCTTGAGCAGGTCTGTAGAGCATCAGGTCCCAGCTGCTTCACGCTGATGTCACTTCCTCCACTCACCGCCGCTTCCATTCCAGCTGGACTGGACTGAGTTTTGTAGTATGTGGATCTAGGAAACATGTGATTGCTTTCAGAGCTCTCTTCTGTCATCCTCTCACTCTCATTCTCACATTGTCTTACACATTTCCCTCTGGGGTGTTTAAGGTTTATGATGTTTCATTAAGAGGTCAGGTCCTAAGACATTTCATTAAATCACGTAATAGTCTTTTGTCGACACTCCAGATCCAGTAATGATTGTAAAAGGACAATAAGCTTTAACTGTTTTTACAGAGATTGTCTTTGTTTGGAACATTGCTTAATGGAGTTCTTTGGAAGTGACATGCCATTAGAGATTGTTATTTTACCATGTTTTAGGAGTAAAGTGTGGCTTAGGTGTTCTAAAATACCCTTAGTTTTGGAAAAGGCATGGCAAAGTAAAGTAGTAGTAGTAATTAATAATAAATTGCACATAAATGCAAATTTAAGTAAGGATTGAGAAAACATTATACCTAAAAAGGTTATTTTATGAAACTGAATAATAATAATAATGTTTAATACTGATATTATTACTATTATTATGATTACTATTATTACTGCTGATACTACTGATGATAATAATAATAATAATAATAATAATAATAATACACAGTTCTTCCCATAAGTACTTACGCTTCATAGTTTATTAATCGCATGTACTGACATTTTACGATTAATTTTGAGTGTGACATCCAATCTTTTTTTTTTTTTTTTTTTTTTAATGGCCAAGTGCTGATGGACAGAAAGCGTTCTCGTGTTCATGATGTCTGTTCTTTATCCAGCTTCCTCTTGCTTTCATTTTTCCATTTTTATACCTCTGGATTGTCATAGGTATAAGATGCTGTATTATGACATGAACACACACACATGTGCTCTATCCCTCTCATAATTCAGTCCACACTGCACATCTGAGAGAATTCTCCACACTTCTAACTCTCTTCCTCATTCTTTTATATTGAGGCTAGCTCCACTCATATTTCATGTCAAAGGCTTACTCTTTTATTGAACATCAAATCCAGAGTGTCTCAGTTGACGCTCCTTTCTTTTTCCAGCACATACATATTCAGGAGCTCAGGCAGCTATATGGCTTCCCGCACCAAATCCACAATTGTGCGCATTAGCACTGTAATAACATTACATGAATGGAGCTCCCGTTCTATATTTAGGAGTTAAGTCATCCGTGTGAGCCTTGACATGCTGCGTTGTTTTTTTCCATCTCTGGCGTTGGCGCTCCGGCCTTCTCCAGTGTCCAAAAACTTACACAGGAGGACGGCTCTTGCTAAAATATCATGCTGTGACACTTTACATACTGGTTTGAACTTTATGGCTGACACACTGCAGAATAAATACATAAATAAATAAAAAAAATTATTTGAACAGCTCACAATGTGCCCAAGCCAGTGTGACAATTGAAGTAGATAAAAACTCTGAAGAATGCCATCCATCTTTTCCATCTCACACACCAGACGCGAACCCAAAAAAACACACGTGCAAACACACAGACACACACACACACACACCAGTTCTACGACTCTGGCTTGTCAAAATATTGTTCCAGTATATCCCCACTGTTTCTGGCCTGGAGTCAACTTCCATCTCATCTAATGAAAAATGCAGAGTGTTCACTAGGGATTAACTGGAAGGCTCCTGCAAAAAGGATGAGGGAGGAGAGGAGCAGGGCTCTGCTTTATGGCAACACAACTCAATCATTTAGTACCTCCAGCTGACCATTTGACCCGCTGCTTAGAGTTTTATTCTTCCCAAATAGCGGGGCAGGGGAGAGGGAAGTGCTTGAGTTTGCGTTTTTGCCATCGTTCTGATAAATATCTCTTGCACCTCAGCATGTGTTCCCATTTATCTGAGTAGGTGCCGGTGCTGTAGATACATTATTAAGTGTGATTAAACACATGCGCAGGAACTGGCGAACACGGAAACGCTTCTGTTGCGTGGCATCGTTTTTCATCCCCCCACCTCTGCGAGCGTACGCCACTTAAACACACAGACACTTTGAGTGTGTGTGATTCCGTATGGGAATTTGTGTGTTGAGCATAGTCAGCTTAGAAATTACTATATGGATAAAGAACGGGGAGGAAAGGAAAAAAAAGAGACGAGATGAGGTGAGATGAGATGAGGTGAGACAGGAGTAGAGAGAAAGAGAAGGAGATGAGATGAAACGAGAAGAAGAAAGGAAAAGAAAAGAAAGTAGATGAGATTAGAGGAGTAGAGAGGAATGTAGATGAGATGGGGAAACGAAAGTTGATGAGACATGAAGAGAATAGAGGAAAGGAAAAGAGACGAGATGAGGGAATATGAGACAGAAGGAGAGAAAAGGAGACTGGAGGATTGAAGAGGGTTGGGGAGATGAGATGAGAGGAGACAAGATATGGGAAAACAGGAAGGTGGAATGAGATGAGACGGAGAGAAAAGAAGTTGAGAAAAAGAGACAAGATGAGGACAGGAGGAGAGGGAAAGAAGGAGATGAGAATAGGAGAGGAAAGTAGACAAAATATGGGGAGATGAAAGGTGAACAGAGGAGAGGAACAATCGGGAGAGAAGAGGATATGAGATAAGCAGAGACAAAAGGAAAAAAGATGAGAGGACATTGGACAAGGGGATGGAGAGAGAAAGAGACAAGGTGAGTGAAGACTAGAGGAGAGATGAGGAGCTAAAAAGATACTAGAGAGAGACAAGGATGCAAAATAATGGAAGACAAGGCAGGAAGAAAGGAGGGATGAGATGAGATGAGATTAGAAGGGAGGCGGTGAGAAGGAAAGACAGAAAGAAAATGAGACAATAGGAGCAGAGAGGAAAGGAAGGAGATGGGAGGAATGGAAAGAAGAGGAGAGCATATGAGATAATGAGAGATGAAAAGAAAAAAAGAAAAGGGCATATGAGAGGATTGGGGAAGAAAAGTAGAGCAGCCAAGGAAAGGAAAGGCGAGAAAGAGGAGAGGAAAAGGGGAAAAGATGAGGCGAGGAGAGGAGAGGGAAGGAAAGGCACAGAAAGGAGAGGAGCAGTGAGGAAAGTAGAAAAGATAACGAGACGAAATGTAATGTTATGAGATGAGGGTTTATGAGAGGAGACAGGAGGAAAAGAGAGGAGACAAAAAGAGATGAAAGATGAGGAAAGGAGCTGAGAAGAGATTAGGGGAGAGGAGACAAAGAGGCAAGATAATAGAAAACAAGAGAAGAGGAAAGAATGTGAGAAAAAAGAAAAAAGATGAGGAGAAGAAAGGAGTGCAGGTGAGACAATAAGACAGTAAAATGAGATAAGATAATAAGATACAGATGTGTCTGTTTGAATATAAAACATTAAATATGAAATATTACAGTGCACCTGCCCTGTATAAGCGGGCCACCTCAGGACGAAGCAGCTCACCTGAAATGGACCAATTATTCTGTTTTTGATATTGTGCCTTCAGTCGAGTAATCCAGCATGTCTTTTGGATTCTGCTGCATCAATAATGTACACTGGGCGGTGTATAATTTATGTAAGTGGACATGCAATCACCTCAAATTAAAGTGCATGAGCGGAGGTCAGGTTGCGTGTATGTTTATGTGGAACAGTGCAGGCAAAGAAGAGGCCAATCCAGTGCATTCAAGTGCCAAGCGTATCTCGTTCTCTCACGTTTTTCCCCACTTAGCTCATTCCTCCCTCTCTTTCTCTCTCTCGCACACACACATAAATATAAAAAACCCTAGTTACTGCTGGCTTAGCTTAGGCTGGAGACACATGGCTCACCAGTGACTGAGACTCACAAAGCAGGAGGCATTAAGACATCAATAATTAATTAAACCAACAGGCTCTCATAGATACCTACAGAGGAGGACATCTGGCTGAAAGCATACTCAGTCTCATTAAAACTGGGCTCCAAATGGGAGCTGATTAATCCTTTCCAAATGTTAATTGGTGGGTTAAAGTCTGGATAGCTGTCAGTGGTGCTGGTCTGTTTTGCGGGGCCTCAGCGAGTGGAACAGGCCTGGATCACAGCTCATCCTGTTCCCAAGACGCACTGCCCAGTGCTGCGCGAACCGGCCAATAGAAATCCCCGCCGCTGCCTCTTCTTCGGTAATGGTTATCACAGAACATGAGGGAATTGCTGCGTGTGTTTGTCTTTCAGCATATTTCCCGTTTTGGTGGGTAATAAATTATATTACCTTGAGTTTGATTGATTTGTGTACTTTATGCCTGGACAGAGTCACTTTTATTGCTGTTGGTCCCAGTAACATTATCATGGCTATCCATCATTCGCAGGGACAGCAGAGATGTCCATTTTAAGGCTGTCTCGCCAGTGTTTCAGGAATTGGTGTTTTAGCCAATGCTCAGCAGCTCTGTGTGTGTGTGTGTGTGTGTGTGTGTGTGTGTGTGTGTATGTGTGTGTGTGTGTGTGTGTGCAAGAGTGTGACATGTTTATGAATGCCAAGATGTACTGTGGAGTCACGGTGCTGTCCAGCAGCTCACTGCATTAGCTGACAAACTCTCCCACTTGTCACATGAAGCGTTGACCTAAAACACGGCAGAGTTCAGCTCTCTCGCTCTCTCTCCTTATCTTATTCGTATGTCTTTTGTGACTGGAATGCCACATCACTGAACATTAATCTGTTTTGAAATTGAAAGCTCAACATTTTTTTTTCTAGAGCCTAGACAATTCTGTAGATGCATTGTAAAAGTCATTGCTTAATCAGTATTTTTATCTTGATTTCCAGTAAAAATATTTAAATAGAGATACAATCATATCCAATCACGCATATCCAATGAATGTTCAGTACAGGTGCAGGGAATAACGCAGCAAATATGTAAAAATGAACAACTAAAACCAATAAATGTATATTATTTTATTTTATTTTATTAAAATCATTGTGTTGCTGTTTATTAATATTACTGTTCTCTTGTTGCATTAACTGTGCTCAGCAGATATTAGCTGTTTAGTCCCGTAAAAATATCCACATGGACAAATATACAAAATGGGCACATCCAACCTAAGTTGAGTATAGGTGCAGCATGTTAGATTTATGCTTTTATGATTTTATTTTTATTTATTTATTTTTTGTAAATCTGAAAATAATCTGGTTAGGTGTTTTTGGACTGTATCTTCATGCTGGTTTCTTGGGATGTTGGTGAGGCTGTGTGTTCAGCTGATCTGATCGTGTCTGAGCCTGAAGTTGAGAGTTTGTTTCATTTAAAGCCTGACCTTGTACTTCTTTTCAGAACCTCAGTGTCCTCCCACTGCAAACAACTAACACCATCCAGAGCTCAAATGCAGTTTTATACGGTTCCAGCTGTGTCTGTGTGTGTGGAAACCGTGTATGTGGGTTCATCTATGTGGGAGTGGGGTTATAACATGTGTGTATGGGGCACGGATTTGCACAAACAGCTTGCTTAATTACCATGAAGAGAGATCCGTTAGAGGATCATTAATGAAGCACATGTTTCAAACAATAGTTCTAAACATATCACAAATCAGAGAAAGAGAGGCAGCTGTAGCATTGTGGTGGCAACCATATTGTTGTGGACATCACTCATTATATACTTCTTTTTTTTTCTTGACCTTTCACCAGCAGCCTGTCAGGTCTGATCTAGGAAAAAAACATGCATGAAATCAGTGGTGCTTCTTAATAGGGAATGACATTATGGAGAAATGAAGTTGTTTCTTTGCCATTAATACTTTCATTCTAGAACATCTTTAAGTAAATCAACTTGTGATGTATCTGGTAGCCATGAAAATAGCTACACATTATATTTGCAGTTATATCCCTAATGTTGTGTTTTGGTCATTTTGAACTGGAGATGATGTTATCTCATTGGACAACTAAACTAAACTAAACTAAACTAAACTAAAATAAAATAAAATAACAAGTCCATCTGTCTGTCTGTCCATACGTCCCCAATTTGTTACACTTGTGGTGTTCTGGCCTACAAAAATTGCTTGTAAATCTCTCATTACAATATATTATTACCAAATATTGGGTTCAATCTTTTTATCAATTTGTTTTCTTTCAGTTAGAACAGGTTTTGTATTTGTTTTGGAACGATTGATTGTTGGCCCTAATTGATTTGAGCTTACGTACCTAGATTTTTGAGTGAACATATCAAAAATATCCACAAGTAATGATTTTTTTCCCCCTCAATCAGTTTCAAAAATCCAACACCTGTGCTCACGATTTAGTAAAAATATAATATAATGGGAGATTTGCTAGCAAATTTTAAAGGATTTTCAGCACAGCATGAGGGACACATAAGTTTTATGTTTTTTTTGTTTTGTTTTTAAACAAATTTATATTTTAATAAACCACATGACACAAATGTATATATTTGTATTTATACATAACATTTATTACAAATTCAAAATCTAATTGTAGCTTAATTGTTAAAATATTTTCATTACAGATAATTTATTAAATTTATTGTAATAAATGTAAAGTAAACACCTGCAGGAATAAGTAAATATACATATACACACACAGTGCACAGCATAAATGAGTACACCCCCTCTGAAACTTAACAAATTCAGCAGTTACTCTTTACTTAGAAGACATGTTAGGGTTCTTTCGAGATATAATATTCCAGCAAGTCTACTTGATCAGTTACCAAAGAAGAATGTTCAAATTATTCAGGAAAATATGATTTTCTTATCAAAGTGAAAAAATATTGTGTTGCAAAAATGAGTACACCCTCCTGAAAGTTACTAAATAAAACTAAATAAAAATTTCTGGTGTAACTTTAAGGCAAGTTTTGATCAACAAGTAAGTATGTTGGACCAAAACTGTTGAAGAGTAGTCATTTCTTGACAATTAAAAGTGTTAAATAGCCCACTGAATCATTCTCGGACTTAATGCTGACAACAGTGAAACCACTTGAGAGAGAACTGCCAGGAGATTTATTTCTTAGCATAAAAGAGGACAATGGTATAAGAGGAATACTAAATTATTGTTTCAAGTGTGAAAATATAGCAAAAGTAACACAGAAATTCAAAAACAATGGACTTGTGAAAAGGCCCCTGAAATAATTAGGTCTTCACTTTAAGTTTTCATTTAGTGATGAGTTTTTGCTAGAAAAAGAGCAGGAGAAACACCAAGAAAGTGTCTCAGAGCTGGCAAAAGCTATGAAAAGAGTGACACTTTATCTCACAGAGTATGACGCAGCCTGCAGAAGTGACATGCATGGTTGTTTATCCACACCAGAACTACCTACTGTAGCCAAAGCAAAATAAACTCATTTAACCTCTTCCAAGGCCCATATTTACAAAATAGAGACTTTTGGGAATCCATATTCTGGTCTCAAGAGACCAAGTCAATCATTTCGGATCCAAAAGCATCCAAAATGTTCTGGTGTTGCTAGAGGAGGAGTACAGTGAGAAGTGCTTGGTATCCACAGTGATGTTCAGTGGTAGTAAAGCTTTTATATAGGGATGTATGAGTGCTGAAGGTGTGAGGGAGTTGTGCTTTATCAACGCTGTCATGAATTCACACACCACGGTGTGATGTAATATAAAAACTTGAAACAGAAGATGCTACCCTACACTCATTCCCTGCATTATTGGGCATTTTTTCAGCATGACTATGAAGATATTCATTCCCCCAAGGTGAAAACCTTTCAGTGGACATGTATTTCACTCAATCTTAACACTCTTGAGCAGCTGTGGGGGATTCTGTAGAGACAAGCTGAGCAAAACTCCCCATTAAAGACCAGAGCATTTAAGGAGGTCGTCCTCCAGGAGTTAAATAGGACAGATGTGAAAATTTGTCATGAACTTTTGTGATATAAGAAGTTGATATTGTGTTATATTTTAAACACAATATTATGTGTTTTTGCTCAATTTTGCAGAGAACATAATTACCTTTAAAGCCAGCCATAGCAGAATTGTTGTGCGTCTCCGAGCAACACAGCTGTATTTAGTTTCTGAATGAATCCACATTTTGAACAAATTGTGTGAACCAATGATTCAAAGGCCCATTCATAAAGAGAGCAGTTTACTTCAATCCAATGAGGAGGAATCCAATGAATAAATGAATGACTCATAAAGACATTTACCGCCACCTGCTGGCAGATTTTGTTTCTTATTTTTGAGTATCATTTAATTAATTAATTAATTAATAGTAATACTAATAATAGTAATAATAATAATAAAAACATTAAAGGGATAGCTCATCCAAAAAAATTAAATTCTGTCATTATTTACTCACCCTCATGTCATTTCAAACCTTTCTTTTGTGGAACATAAAAGAAGGTATTTTGAAGACTGTTGGTAACTTAGCTGTTTTGGTTACCAGTGACTTTCATTGTATGAACAAACAATACTGAGATGTTTCTCAAATGATCTTCTTTTATGTTCCATAGTTTATGTTAGGCCTTTGTAGCCTATATGTTTATGTGTAATAATTTTTTTGTTGAATCAAATAAATATTTCTAAAGCTACAATTTGCAATGTCTACTTGATACTTTCTCATTTAACACACAAATAGCTTTAAAAAATCTTTTGTGAGTATTTTCAGTCAAATTTATTTTGCGACTAATTACGATTAATCGAAACATCACGTAATTAATTAGATTAAAAATTTTAATCGTCTGACAGCCCTAATATATATATATATATATATATATATATTTAAATGGATAAAAACTGTTGTGTTTACAGATGTTGTTTTAACACAGTGGATGCATTTTTTACCGTTAAATCACATACAAAATGTGAATGTCAAAATCTACAGAAACAGTGCATTTCATTGAGGTTATTTGTATTTTAATCTGTTCAAAAATTTGAGACATGAAATAAAACAGGATGCAGATGGGTTGAAACACTGGACATAAACTGTAAATATGACACTGATATATGCATACACTTTTTTTTTTTTTTTTTAAATAAATGCTGCTTACACAGTTGTAGAGCTGTGACTGTTTGTGCTGTAGCTCAGAGCTGCTGTTTGCCAATACGGGAAACATTCTGTTGTTTCCATGGCTGAACTGTCACAGGAACCTTGTATACAGAGCAGGGTGATGGTCTAGCTCAAGATAAAAGTGCACCCTGTCAACAGTGCCTGTCCTCGCCATGCAGGCCTGGACATTTTTGTTTCACCTTATCAGATACAGCAGCCCTGTGTGTGTGAATGGCACTTATTTGTGTACCACAGAGAGAAACCGGTGGAGCGCTGTAATATGATCAACTCCCATACCTCACACTGGAGCTCATTACACACGCACCCAGGGACACGTGTTTAATATATCAAAAATCTCAATTATACCACCTAATTGATATCCGGATTTGCTTAATTGGTCAATTTCATTCACCCCCACCCCCATGCATAAAAGAAGTGTCTCACACGAGGTACTACAACATACAGTACTTTTTTTTTTTTTGCAATTTGAATGAACAATTTCTCTCTTTTAGTTCTGCTATTTTTTCCCAGATTGGAAAAGATAATAAATGCATTCTCATCAATTTAGGCTCAGACTGACTGTGAAATTAAACCAATCACCAAAGCAATTACAGCAGGGGAGGAGAGGGTCAGATCGATAGCAGCCCATTATGAATAGCCGATAAAGAGAGAGAAAACACCCAGGAATCAGGGAATCCCTGAATGTCTGATTGAGTGATTGCTAAGCAGAGGATTCTACACCGAAACGTTAAATGGCATTAACGCCTCCATGCAGACAATGGGCAGGTAATTATTTTTTTAAGCTTCTGTTTAAGTAGAGTAATTTTATTGCAGCATTTAGCAATTTTTACTAATGCAGTATCCTTATTGGTTATATCAGGGGTTTTCTTTAAACCCCACACTGTAAAAAAAAATTCTGTAAAAAAACGGTAATGTGCTGGCAGCAGAGTCGCCAGCAATCTACTGTAATTTTACAGTATTCGTACTGTGAAA
>JAFVLL020000482.1:0-37074 GCA_021397915.2 Tor tambroides
ATGTACAGTATTTATGTGAAGCATCTGTATAGTTTGTATAGTTTGTATTTCCTATTTTTATTTCTTATATTTTTATCTTTAGTTTGTATAGGGTACACATTTATATATAGTATACTTATTGTTAAAATCTGTTAGTAGGTTAGTTGTGTATAAGTTTATAGTGTTTTACTTCATTGTTGTATGTATGTCTGTATTTATGTAGCACCGTGGTCCTGAGAGGCACGACATTTCGTTCCACTGTATGTCCCCACATGCAGCGGAATGACAATAAAGCTCAACTTGAACTTGAACTTGAACTGAGTAAAACTGTCAGGGAAAAAAAGCGCAAAAATGGTTCCTTTAGGAGTACAATGGCTTTTCACTGGGGCAGTACCCTTTAAGGGACAATATTGTAGCTTAACTACCCCTGATGCATATTAGTATGTACGTTTATAGTACTGTTTTGTGCTTTTTAGAGGTGGTTAAGGCACAGAGTTGTCCCTTTAAAGGTGCTAGTGACCAGTCATTGCATCCTTAAAGGGATAATTCACCCAAAAATGAAAATTCTACTTACCCACCCCATGTTGTTCCAAACCCATAAGACCTTCGTTCGTCTTCGGAACATAAATTAAGATATTTTTGATGAAAACCGAGAGTTTCAGACCCTCCATAGACAGCAACGGAACTGACACATTCAAGGCCAAGAAAGGTAGTAAGGACATCATTAAAATAGTCCTTGTGACATAGGCATCCTATGCATCCTGGTACTCTCATGAATGCACAGCGGAGAATGATATGGAAGAGTAGAATTGTTGAATAAAGTTGTTCTTTTTGTTTTCTTTGCGCACAAAAAGACTACTTTAGAAATGTCCTTACTACGTTTTTGGGCCTTGAACGTGGCAGTTGCGTTGCTGACTATGCAGGGTCAGAAGATCTCGGATTTCATCAAAAATATCTTGATTTATGTTCTGAAGATGAACGAAGGTCATATGCGTTTGGAACGAGGGTTAAATTAATTACAGAATTTTTGGGTGAACTATCCCTTTAAAGGTACAGTTTTTGCACATTTTTTTTCTGAGAGTGAAAGTATGTACTCAGCAGTTTTACCACAAAATGACTGAGCAGCTAGAGTTTCACTGTGTGTGTGAAACTCTAATGCAAGCATGGACTAAATTCCAAATGCACAAACCAAGTGGGAATTTAAGGCAATGTGAGGAAAGCTCATCTCTGTAGACTTACACATCGATTTATTATTGCTAGTGATGACATTTGTTTAACTGTGGAATGCTGATGTCGACTTTAAAGAGCGGAAGGACAAAGACCGTAGAGAATACAGGTGGTGGAACAATTTGGGAAGATAAGTCTCTGTAATCTTGTTTAACCCTAAAAAATATCTCAACATTATTCAGTTCCTTGATATTATTAATGAATTATATACGGGTAAGAAATCATTGTCTATATTAACTGCTAATTCATGTTTTGCTTAAATTTAATTACTCATTCCTTTGTTTTAAAGTAACAGCAGTCTTTCAGACCCATTCCTTTGCAATACTGTAATGATCAGGCCGGGAACTAACACAGATGCGATGAGGATAAGTAAACATCTCTGAGTTTTGTCTATATTCGTTTACCTATTCAGAAACTCACTGTCATCTGTGTTGATGGTGGTGAGCTAAAGGCCCAAACAATTCCACTCTCCTCCCCTCTCTCCAGCCCTCCACAGACAGACAATGGATCATTCACACTGCCCTGCCTCCATGCCACTGATTGGCTTACGGTAAAAAACATTCAGACCTCGTGGGAACTTTCCAGCCGAGATGATCATCAGAAGGGGGAGGGAAGGGAAAGGGACAGATACAGGCTACAATAGGCAATATAGACCTTATTTACATCTCATATCCCCTCCCCAAACAAATCAACAACAACATGGGCCTAATGAGAGGGACTGAGCTGGTGAAACTACACTCGCTGCTAAGCTAAAGCTAACTGCTTTACTTCGGTGTCTGTGCATATGTGATGTATACACACTTACACATGAATGTGGTTCATGGTACAAAATGTTCAGGGTTTTTTGTCACTGTTGTAATGATCATGAAAGTTGAAAAAAACAGCATATGCTGGTTAGGTATGGTTTGAAGCATGGCAGCTGGTTGCTCAGGACCAGCTTATAACCAGCTTATGACCAACTAATGACCACCAGGAACCATGCTCTAAAACATACCTAAGCAGCAGTTTTTTTCAACAGGGTTACTATTTTACTTTTTATTTGATGAGAAAGTGAACAACAGAACTTGGTGTTGATTTGTAACTAAGTGACCAACAAAACAGCTGCAAGTCAATTTCCAAAGATATAGAATAAGACTGTACAAGAATGTAAAATGATCTACAGTGCGAGTGCAAGAGCTCTGCTCTGGACCACCATGAATTCTTTTTTAATCATTGAACATACTGAGGCTTAATGGGTCAAACTGTCCTGGGACACAAGAGCTATGATGTCAGTTAGCCCACATGGAACACATTTCATATACTTTGTGATGAAAAATTGGTAACACTTTGCAGAAAGATTCTCTATATTAACATTACTTAGAAACAGCTGACTTAAATAGCATTTTTTTTTAAAAATTGACAACCTTTACAGATGCATTCTGATACAGTGATATTGCAACTACACAACTGCAATGAATGAGGCTTTTGACAACATCAAAATGGATGATTCTTATTTTTATAGAATGTTGCAGTGTTTATTATGAATGATTTATCAGTGTGCAACATTTTTTTTTCTAAATATATGGCCCTGCAAGAACTAATCAAAAACATGCCAGCAACTACTGCTCTTCTCTGATGCTGTGTATACATGCACAAATGTGAACAATTCGTGCTACTTTCTACAATCCATTTAATTCCTGACTGGATAAAATCAAGTCCTGCTCTGAATTCTGTGTCATTCGATAACCCACTTCCCTCAGATACACAATAGTGAAAAAAGTCACAATTTCCATTTGGACTTCATGTCCAAACTGCTGTGTGCAGTATATGTGGTTTTAAAGTACATTCAAGAGAAGTGCTGATGTATATCAGTTTGATGATCTTATCAATGTGAAAGAAGCATATGGCTCAATTTCAAAACTTTCAGTGTCACGTGTGTGTTTAGACTATGCAAAACAATGGCATCTAAGTAGTGCTGTAGTTTGATGTAACACAATGAGAATCTCAGGTCAGTTTTATTCAGTATCATTAAGGTTGAGCAAGTGAAATATATTCAGCATGTTTGGGGCCCTCCATTTAGATTTATTAGTATATAAACTGTATTCTGCCTAGCACACAACTAAACATTTAATGACGATTGTTTTAAAGATGTGATTAAAAGTTTGGCAAATTATTATAAATTCTGATCAAGAACTGATCAAGCTTTACCACTGTGACATCGGCCCTCGGTTCTGTTCTATTCATTTCACAGATGCTTTGTAACTACGACCATACTGTTTAAATATTACCAGACCATTACTTTAGGGTCAAGTGCACTTTACAGGTTGTCTAAGTGAGGACAGCAAAGGGCCAACAATCCTTTTAAAGCTTTTAGCTGAAATGGCTGACTATACAATATGGCCAAAAAATAAAAAAAAAAGTTTTATTATGATAGACAAGATAGATGTGTAACATACTAGACATTACCCACACATTACAATCATGAACTTTCAAAGAGGGAAATTTCATCTAAAGCATTTGCTCAGATCAACAGATGGTATTTGTATAAAGAGCTTTGAAGAGGGTCTTCCTAATAAAAGAGCCGGGAAATGGCTGCAACAGCTCATTCAGAAACATTTGCTTAAGATATGAAAAAAGCAGACGGTTAAGCAAACACAGACCAGTGAAAGTAGCAGAGAGACAGTTAACAGCTGTTTCCATTAAATCAGCTTGGTGGAGCCAGGCCGTTTTGGCAACAAACTAATATCATAGTGTGCAATCGCTGTGCCTCCGAGAGCCTCTTGACGAGGGAGGTCCTGATGAATATGTTTTTGGCAATGAGGCTTGAGTGTGTGTAATCATTTGTGACAGTGGTGGAGACGTGAAGACTGAGACTTCTTGAGCGCTGAGAAAGCCATGTGTCCTCTTTCCAAAAAAAACCCCCTCAGCGTTCCTATTCTAGAATTGTTATGACTTCTTTTCACTGTGGACAACAGTACAAAACAGTCAAAAGGTCTTCATGCATTGTGATTTCTTTACCTTGGTACTTTTTAATAGCTCTTTTGACCATAAAGAAAACTCTACAAAATAATATGAAAATCGTTAAAGGAATGACACCTTTGTAGTTTATTATGGTATGGAACCGGTTAAAGTTATGAAGGACAGAGTTGTCTGTTCATGCCTCAGACTTCATCTGAGCAAGAGAAAATTTGGCCCACTTCATTTCTGGCCTGCATCCAACACTGACATGATTCAGGCTGATTTCAGTAACATGCGTGAACGAAAAGAACTAGAACTTCTCTGGAACTGAAATTATTCAAATAATTAGACACATCTCTGATCAGGGTCTCTCCACTGAAAGTTCTCTTTCAGTTTTTCCCCTGATCGCAAAGCCTGGGCTACTTTTCAGCAAATAATGATAAACAGGTCTGACAGCTTGGCAAGAGGGGACAACCGACTCCTCAGAGAGATTCTGAATACATTTCACAGCAGTTCTCTCTATAAGAAAAGGAAATGCCAACATCTTGCAGTAATAGTCTCAGCAGATTGAACAATTTCATCCTTTGTAAGGAGTGAAGCCTTGAGCTCTGGAGTTGCTTGGAGTCCTCTGTGTGTGAACGAAAATGTACAGGGCTCATATTCTGTTTTCTCAGTGTCAGGCAAGCAGTTTCATTGCTTGTTGTGTAATAGTTTGCGATTTTAGAAAGTGTGATTGATCTATTATTTTAAACTTTCGCGTTCTCCTAAACGAAGTCACACCATATAGCAAAAATGAAGCACTTTTGTCATTTCCAGTCAGTTCAAAACTTAATTTCTTGCTCGTGAGAAAGCTATGTTAGGAATGGATGTGCTGTATTACAGTTTTTCTATGGAATGTTAGAGAATTTGCATGAGACTGTTTGCTCCTTTCCTCCCAAATGGGCCATCTAATCTCTCTAATTGGAAAAAGGAGAAAACGTTGAAAGGTGGGGGTGGGGTAGGGGGCATTTTTGGCCAGCTGCCCAAGCTTTGTGGTTTGAACGCTGCAGACATAGGGTCAATGTAGCATGGATAACACTGTCCGCTCTGTTCTCCAAAAACTGCCCCTTCGCATTCTGCAGATCTGGGCCAGGTGATGATCATAATCAGATACTGAAAGATGGAAAGCACAGGATTATTCCATAAATGGGTACATGAGCTGTTAAAGATATAGAGGCTACATCAAATATATCCAGTTGTAGTTTTGTAAAATGATTTAGTTTATCTCATTAAACCTCTCAAAATGCAGACCTGGTACTATCTGAACGCTGAACATGAACGAGAAAGGACTTTTTGTTTAATACTGTGGATAAGGGGACAGGAAAGTTTTGGGGTGAGAACAGAAGAAAAAAGAAAAGCTGTCTGTGCTGGAACAGCTGTTTTTTTGCTCCATTTAGGCAATCAAACCAACCAGAGAGGATCAAAGGATTGTTCATGCAATCATCTGCTGACCAAATGCAATGACCAAACACGTCATCACAGAAAACACCTTATTGAACTTCCTACAAGTGTTTCTAATAGGGAATCATGTGTCCACATTAATAACTGTTGTGTAGATTTTGGACTTATTGAATGAGACCCACTGACAACATATGAAGCTAGAATATTAATACTGAAATCTTCGGATCGTGCATCAAAATGGAGGAGTGATGATTGCAAAAACATCTTTGAAATCCTTTTGTTTAAACAGACAAATCTAATTCTCCAAATAAAGCAAAGCAAAAAAAACAAAAAACAGCTGTCTGCAAAATGCCTGTTAAATTCATTATGGGTTGTACAAACATGGAGACACATAAACCAATGCAAAATGAAACCACATTAAATATAAGAACACACACTCTCTGCCAATTCTATGTTATGTAATTTAGAAATCTTTAGTTTGATCTTAAGTGAATTGTTTTATTTATTTTCTTAAACAATGGGTATTTAAAACAAGTTATTTCTCTGAGATTTCAAAGTATCAATATAATTCATTTTTAAATCAAACAAAGTAAAATTCTAAATTAACAGAAGGTCTTTTGTAATACTTTGAACTCAAAATATTTTGCTATAAAAGTTGTTCCTTCATGATATTTCTCTGCATGCAGATACATATTTTTATGAATACTTAGCTATTAAAACACTTCTTAAGACAGGCTGAAGTCTGTCAGGCTAAATAAGTTCAAATAATTACACATAATTACTTAGAACTGAAAATAGCAAAGCATTGCTGTTTGGGTACTGAGGACTGGGCAGGGACATGCAATGCACTTTGATAGCCAAAATATTCTAGCACAGTGTCAGTGTAGGCGGGGTCTGACGCTTTATCAAGTCAAATTACGGCCCGCACCCTCTCCACTTTCTCGACCTTCATCAAGTTCTGATCTCCACCCTCCAAGTGACGTCAGAAATCACAACAACTGATCAGACCAATAGTGTGCTGCATGCATACTTCTGGGGTGCGGGTAACTGAACAGTTACACTAGGACATCTCAGAGAGGAGTCAGCGTGAGTTGAACTTTTTCCAATTTTTTTGGGATGTTTCGATGTAACTTATAAACCGTTGATTCATTGCTGGATTACTGCACGAAGAGCAGCGAGAATAAAGACTCCACGCGCATCAAGATGTTGCAGCGCGTTTAGCCTTCGCGGCAGTGAGCAAATGTGATTCGTTTCCAGCCATTTGGTGTTTCGTCCATGGAGGAGTTTCGATACACGTTTCTGCGGGTATCGAAGGAACAAACATGAGCACACTTAACTATCTGGAGTGGTCAGAAGAACGCGGCTAGACGGTGGGCATGGAACAAGGGGAGTTGCTCGTCTCAATCTCTGGTGGAGAAACATTATGGACCAACAAATGGAGCCTATTAAATTAACTTTTAAGCTGCTGCAACATCAAGGAATGGCAAACTCTGGCAACTCTGCAGTCATTCTACGGCTGCAAATACTGATTTTGTCCATCGCCTGTGCGTTGATATGTTATAGTCGTTTATCCACCGCGTCACCGGCACACAACCAGCGTTTGATATGCTGGCAAGCCATCATGAAGTGCCAAGGAGAACCGGAGTGTCACTACGCGTACACTCAGTATCTACACGCGTGCGGTCCGGTGATAAACGGCAACAGGAAGAGATGTCCCAGTCACTGCATTTCTTCCATCATTCAGCTCAATCTGACTGTGAACGGCCCGTCACTGGAGGACTGCGAGTGCGCCTCGGACACTCTATGCAAGATGACCAAACGAGCCATTGACCCCTGTATGCCCAGAACGAGCCACATGGGCTGCACCGAAGCTCGCAAGCAGTGTGAGAAGGATCCCGAGTGCAGCACCGCCATGCGGGACTATCTGTTTCACTGCAGGAAACTGTTCGGAGGAGAGCGCTGCTCGGACGACTGCAAGCGGGTCATCACGAACATGCGCTCCATTCCCAAAGCCCAGCAGCTGGACACTTGCGTGTGCGACGGCACAGAAAGGACCATATGCGAGTATGTCAAAGGCAGCATGAAAAACTTCTGCTTTAACGACCGATACGGCGGCAGTGGCTTTTCAGATACCGAGGACGACTTGGACGACGACTACGAGACGGATTATGAGGACAAGGAGAGTGATGCCTGGGATTTAAGAGCACAAAAGAGTTCGATTGTGATGTCCACCATTTCGACATTTTTTTCTCTCGTTATAATAAGATAAGGCATGTTCTCAAAATTCAGTACTTAACTGGATATTTGGCCTGGGTGGAAATAATGGGGGAAATTCGGACTCCCCTAAATTAAGTCTTAATGCTCCCTTCACCCCCAGACCTGGAAGTAAAAACAAAAGGCGTGTGTGTGTGTGTGTGTATGTATGTGTGTGTGTGTGTGTGTGGAGGGAGTAGTATAGGCTATACGTAAGTGTGTATACGACGTTTCAGTAAAAAAAAATGAAATGGGTTACACTTGGGAAGTCTCAAGGATACTAAAGCGAATAAAATCACTTTATTGTAGATGTACACAAAAAATGAGAAAGAGTAGGCTAATGGAATAATTCGCACATTGTACTTGGTCCTATTAGCTGCCCCACGTTAAGTGCGTTTCAGTGGGCAAAACATGTTAGTCTCGAGCTTTTAGTTTTTGTGCTAGGATGGGACTTGACTAGAAAGCCCTGTTTTCTTTACATTTACTTAGGTGCTTAAAATGTACAGGTACACGAGAGAAACAGCCCATTGGATAAAAATGAAGAAGAAAATGGGAGAAAACCAGAATCCCTTAGAAAGGTTGTTTTCAAAAACCTAGTTGAGCTGCCAAAATCTGCACATCATGAAAAGGAGTAATTTGTCTTTTATGTGAAGAAAATATGTTGGAAATACGTGCTACGCTATATAGTAAGTTATTATGAACTATTGTGGTAACTGTTATTCAAAGAGATTAATAAATATTGGAAGTTTATTTTTGTATGAAAGATAGGTAAATGAAATGATTATTGTAAATGTGTGTAATGATTCTGTGTCATATAATTGTGTGAATAATATTGATAAACAATACCATGTAATGCTGTTTATAAGATTCATAAAGATTGGCTTCAAATTATTCCAAAGATCATCTGACTTGTGTGACTTGTTATTTCACTGTACAAACCAATACAATGGCTTTACGTTTAAGATTTTACATTAGCCAGATTTTAATGATTGCTTCATTTAAATTGTGCAACACTTATTAGTTTTTATGCCCATCATGCAGATCTGATGTCAGGTAAATTAAAGTATATTTTTACTTTCTATTGTACGCTTGAGAGCAGATTCATGAACTTTTAACATACCATTTAGAAAATATGCTATAAAATGAGCACTAAAAATCACAAGTCATTATAAAGTAATTTAGTCAGTAATGTTCTAAGTCTGCCATCTTCAAAAAAGCTTCAATTTCCACCTGACATCAGCTGCAGTTTGTAATTGTGACCAAAGTCATTATCATGAGCATGTGCTAGTCAAACATTTTGGCTCCATCTGTGCTTGCACTTGACCTTGTAAACATAAATGTTTACAGAGGGAGTTAGTCTAAGTTCCCAGAGACTCTCAAGATCTAAGGAAACAAAGGAGGTTGTCTTTAAACAGGATCAGAGTTGAGCATGGGCCAAGAGACTGGCTTATTTGCTCAAAGCCTGAGTGTTTATTTAAAGTCTTCACTCAGGCTGACAAGAAAAGGGGAAAAAAACGGTGTTCGCGTGAATGAAGCCTCAAGTAGCCATCACAAACGCACTCAGCCTGCTACTGTGTGTGTAAGTGGGCTTGTTGCTGCTCAAAAGAGTTTGCTTCTCAGTGTGAGTAGCACTTGAGTAGTACAAATCTCCTCTTAGATTCCATATGCCTCTTTGTTCTGTTAAGTTTAATATAACAATACCAGCTTGATACCTAGTTAGCATTCCAAATACAAAAGAGCAATAAGGTATTATCCCATAAAATATAATAAAAAAGGTTAGCCACTCACAAAAATGAATCACTGAGAAAATAGTGAATTTTAATGCTATGTTACAAGAGTTCTAGAGATCCAAGATGGCAGCAGTGGTGCTTAGTTCATTTCAAGGCAGACGTGGGACAAGTCTTCTCAGTCCTAATGAATGAAGGAGAAGTCGAGTGGCACTTCTGTCATGCTAATACTAAACACACAATAGAGGCAGCACACAATGAGCTGGCACTTCATTCTGTCTTCTAGCTGACACCTCTATAAGAGCAGAGTGAACGTTCTTGAGAGAGCAGAAGGAGAAGATAGTACAATGTAAATTATGTTAATCTGGTCCAAATGGAGGTTACTTTTTCAAAAACTATATTCTTCAATATTTTGTAATCTTTATTTGTATTTATACATATAGTAACGCATTTTACTAGAAAAAGTAAAAATCCAAATTCATTATTTTTTTGGTAGAGTAAATACTTTGCATAAATAAGCATTATTTTTATTTCATGAGGAAAACCTTGGGATTTCATATTTTTTTGTGATGTAAGTCTTTGTCAGAAAATATAGTCTAGAATTTAGATATTTTATTATAAGCAACAACAATGGCATGTATTTTTATATTTTAGAGAGGTGCAATATTTTTATTTTAGGTTTGTTCCTTCTTTCTTTGAAAATATTTACCAAAAATGCAGACTCGTTGTTTTCTCTCAGTTTGAAGTAACAAGAACTGACTATTCATCCTCATCAGGTGAAGGGCCCCACTGGGACTTTGTAAAACGGGAGCCATTTCTCAGATCAGGCATGCTGTGTTGAACCTGTCACATCCAGTTTTTGCTGAGAACAGACCTCTTTACATCTGACAACACTGTTGTTAATCCAGTTATGTCCATAGCTTTGAGTGTAAAGGAAGTGAAAAACAGCAGAGTAGAAAATGTTGTTGAAGATTCCTATTACTTTCAAATTCTTGTGTAACTTCTGCCAGCATGGGGAACAGATAAAGTTGGCTTTGATTCAGGATGTGATAAAAATTCACAGTCCTATACTTTCAACTGAACACAGTTCTTCTACATCACAGTGTTACATACGCAATGAGACAGGAAGCAGTCTCTCTTTGTGGAAATTTTACCCATAGTACATTTCAGCTGTTGACTAGGGCATAAACCAAACATGAAAACATTTTGAGAGTGGAATGCAGCAAAAAGAAGAGGTTTGGTGGTCAGGCCAGTAGATAGGAAGATGGGGGTTGGTTTTTAAGAGGTTCTTAAAGAAGGAATTTGGGGGAAGGGCAGGCAGTGAAGGGCCTTTTCTGAATGACCCTACATGGACAAACAGTGGACCCCTCCACACCATCAGCATACTTTAGTCTGCAGTAGTGAGCTGGACTGCATGGGTGCATATGACTTGATTGCTCTTCTATGTCCATTTTTTCTTCCATCAAGGGGATGAAGAAAAAGAGGGGAGCAGTGAAAAGAGTGTGAGAAGAGAGACAAAACTGTGCTGACATGGGGCATAACTTAATTTTCACGGTTCTGAGACAGATGGGAAAGGTAATGTGGCGTGACGGCTCTTAGAAACTTCAATGGATGCCATGATCTCAGGGAAGTTAGAATCTGACTGCACTGGGACGTTTTATTGTATTTTTTTCTTTGGGGGTGAAGCAGGAGGTCCACCTTTTATTCCATCTACTCCTTTCATTCTCTCTGATCAATACTATTACATCTGAACACACTTCTGCCATATGGACATTACTTCGACAGTCACCACTGATAACAAATTACTCTTAGTTGTAATGTAGAAACGTGTTTTTTTTGTTGTTGTTTTTTGGAAAGCTGGTTTGAAGCAATTTTGAAACACTATACAAATAAACATGAATTGAATATAATGTGTGTGTTTTTCTTGGTTTGGAGTGTTGTTTTTAAATAGGGTGTCAGTCCAAAGCCAATGCCACCACAAGTTAACTCTTGAAGGGTATTGAAGTTGAAAGGAGCTTCTCAGAGGCTCAATAGGGAACTAAGAGTGCTGCTCTATTAACCTGACCTCTAGAGGCCCAAGAAGAGTGAAAAGTGAGCCATCTACTTCAACATCATATCTATTCCTCATACATCCATTTCTTCATTAGACATGTGCCCCCAACACTAGCTCTTGTTAAAAAGGCTATTCTATAAAATAAACATTTATATGATATTTTGTACTATTTAATCATATTTAGTCATATTATTTAATGTCTGGTTAGTAAGGTTACAATCAATTCACAAACAAAGTGAACAAAGATGCAAAAGTCTCATTCACAGACATTTACCCTCTATTAAATTCCTGTTTATGTGAGTAAATCTTACTGACAGACAGGATAGGACCTTCAGTTTTTCTTTGATTTTGCTCATATCACCTAATTGTTATGAGAAGCCTATGATGTGGGGGATGAGAAAACACACATGGTTTGGTTTAATGGTATTTAGTAAATAGATATCATACCATTGTATATTTTAAAGTGCCATGGAATTAATTTGTGAAACCATCACTGTATGGCACAGTTGTGGTAGGCAAAAAAGTCAGTTAATATGAGAAAAATTAGCTGTTTCTGTAATGCAACTATTTTGGGTTGCACAACCTATTTACCACAAGATGGCAGTGTTGTCAAGCATGTGTTTCTCTAAACCGCTCTTTATTAGAGAAATATCTGAATGCACATGCATATATCTTTTGTAGACAGCATTTTTAATATTCCAGGACTATTTGTACTACTATATTAGCAGTAGTCTTCACCGGTTGTGTCTCCTTTGCAGATTGCCCCTGGTACACCTTCAGTATTACACGTGCGCGTCCGTCTGCGACGCCCCCCAGAGCAGATCGACCAGGAAGACCAGCAGCCCCAGTTTCCCCGTTGTTCAAAAGACTTACCTAGAAATTATTGAAAAGACAGAGGGAATGCTCAACTCAAACCAACAGAAATGAATGCTATATAAGTTTTACAAGCCGGTTCACACAGAAACACTCACCTTTCACCAGTTCCATCTCAATGATCTGACACGCAACACCTTCCACCCCTGGTGGGCACATGCATTTACACACTCCGTCTATCTGGATCACAGTGCCACCGTTCAGGCACGGCTGGCACTTACACACGCTGTATTCAGCCACATAGTCATCCAGGGCTCTTTTGAGATTTTCTCGTCTAGGCTGAGCATCAGGAAAGTCCAAAGGGATGGCGTTGTAGATGGGTTCAGGCTGTCAACACAATAATGAAAACAAATTGTGTTCCATTACAGCAGTTACCACGCATGCACTGGCAAGTAAAGTGAAGGCAAGGTGAGTCTTACATCACTGTGAATGAGAGCTGGCAGAGCAGAGATGGTTCTCGCCCATTCCACATACTGTTGATAGTCTAGAATGCCATCTTTTGTGAGCTGAGACTTCATGGCTACTGCTGAAGCTGGACTGCCCCCTTTCACTTCGATCAGCACTTTATCAATAACCCCGCTCCCATCCCTGCCACCTGGTGAACAAGGTTGTGAACAATTATCTTTTTATCAGAAGGCATGTGTCTGATGAATTTAAAGGGATCGTTCGACCAAAAATTAACAAAAACTTCAGTTACTAACCCTTAGGTACAAACCTTTCTTTAACACAAATAGTAGTAGTAGACTAACTGTTTTTATTCATACAGTACAATGAAAGTCAGTGGGGGGACAAAATAACATTGGACCCCATTAACTTTAATTTTATTGTTCATTTTTGAGTAAACTATCCTATTAATAGCTTACTATTAAAACAAACATATACACATACACACCTGTGGTTCCGTCTGTTAGTGCATCACAGTTGTTTGGTTTAATATTTCCTCCTCCTGTTACTGTTTTACTGAACTGGAAGTCAGCTGAAAGTCCAACCTCGAAACATTTCTTGACTGTGGATTCTGTGACCTCTGCAATCAGATAAAGTTGAACCATTAAATATAATCAATTAAATCTTTTAATGGGACTTTCAAGCTGGAAAAGTGAGCTGAGCTTTTCATTAATGCCTTGTCATTAAATTATGTAGTCTATATCTTTGTCTCCATATTTTACAAAAAAAAAAAAAAAAAAAAACCAAAGAAATTTGATTTTAAACTTACCTTTTCGTTTGAGGACATCCTCATTCATTATGTAAACAAGTTCGTATTCTCCACCGGCCTTTCCATTCTTGGTAAAGTGTGTTCCATAGTCCTCCAAGAAAGCAAAATACTGTCCCTTCTCATATGTAAGTGGCAGGGCATCCACTCCATCCAGGAACGTTGAGGACACCTCCAGCCCTCGCTGTCTCATCCTGTAGGTGCCCAGCTCCACTCTGCCTTTCACTCTCATGAAGGTCTTCCTCTGAAAGAAAACGTGTTTGTAGTAGAAGGTAGTCTTTATTATTTATATTCGAACCCTGCATGAGCAAAAGACTTCTTTATATTGTTTTTTTTTTTGAATTCCAACCTGTTCTATGCACATGGTGGCTCATGAGCCTAAAGATGTGATTTATAATGAATAAAGAGTAAACGGGAAAGAAATAACTCCTCAAATGAGAACAAGCATTAAACAAATAAATCTGAATCTCACTTACCTTGGTTGTTGTGATTTCTGTCAGCTGTTTGATGATATTTGTTGTTTCGTGCTTAGTGCTAACTCCTGCCGATGCACCGAAATCTGAACCAGAGTTAGAAGCATCACCACCACCTTTAGCTGCACCACCCTCACCGCCTGCACCAGAACTGGAGGGCTCAGTAGGTGTAAGCTTGAAGTTTAAGCCAGCTTCAATAGATGTGGAGGATTCTCTAGTTATCTGTTTTATTAAAGAGTGAATGTCCTCAAACATCTCCTTAGAGCTGCTTTCTTCCACTTTTGTCTGAAGATAAAGAAACAGGTAAAGATTAAAAAAAAAAAATTCTTAGATGGTTGTCTTTGTCAGAATTTAAATGCATTTAACTATTCACTTGTTTGTTTTTCTCGCAGTCATTTGTAGGAAATTTACAGTTTGTTTTGCCCACAGGTAAAGGAATAGTAACCCTCTACCAAAAAAAGAAAATGTACTCACCCTTAGGCCATCCAAGATGTACATCCAAGAGTTGTTTTTTTCCATCAGAACAGATCTGTAGAAATTTCACATTACATCACTTACTTACCAGTTGATCCAATGTAGTGAATGGGTGCCGTCAGAATGAGAGTCCAAACAGCTGATAAATACATCACAATAATCCACAACATGACTCTAGTCAATCAGTTAACATCTTGTAAAGTGAAAGGCTTTATGTTTGAAAGAAAAAAATCCATCCTTTCACTTCTGGCCAAAATAAGAGTCCATAAAACTCTGTATGTAACTGTATTGCCCTCTCACATCAAAATACTGTTTTGGAATGATTTCACTTGTAAACAGTGCTTTATCTGTGCATATTTCTCTCCTGATTCATATGAGAGAACCTTTCAATGGAGTATGTTCATAACAATGTTATGGATATATGACTTCTATTTCAGCTGGAAGCAATTGTTTAAGTGACATCTTGATGGATTTGTTTATTACAAACACAAAGCTTTTTTTGCTTCAGAAGGTTATTGTGTCTTTTTATCAGCTGTTTGGACTCTCATTCTGACAGCACCCATTCACCGGGGAACCATTGGTGAGCAAGTGACGTACTACTAAATTTCTCCAAATCTGTTCTGATGAAGTAACTTATTCATCTACATCTTGAATGCCCTCAGGGTAAGTACATTTTCAGCAAATTTTCATTTTAGGTGAACTATTCCTTTTATACTCAATTGCTTTGTAAAATAACAGCTGACATCATGCATACAGTTAAATGATAGACCCACCTCATAGTTGAGAACTCCAACATTCCAGGGCAGTCTGTTATATTCCAACGTAGATGGATCTCTGATCCGGTTACATTGGCCGTTATACACTCTGTTATTGAAGGGATTCATTCGAGGTCCAGATCCCAGAATATTTATTCTGATGAGACAGGAATTAAACATCTTTAGAAAATGTGCATAAGTTGTATATTCAGAACTGCAGTGATAATTGCAACATTTCTAGCTATCGTCAGTCATTATTTTTATTCTATTTCATAGTTACAGTTCAATTTTTTGGTTCCATAAATTGCAAGACTTTATGTTACCATTAGTTAATGCGAAACCCAGTGTGAAATAGCAATGAACAATACTTTTTGTATTCTTGCCGAATAAAACCTGTTCATTTAGACAACATTTGTATATGCTGTATAATCAATATATTATGAGCAAATATCGAGAGATACAAAAGGCTCTGACCCGTATCCAGCTTGGATGGCTATATCAGATTCAAATACAGCTGTCTTGCCGCAAGGTGTCCTGATGACATCACACTCATCTTCATCAGACGTATCAACCTCTCCACAGTCGTTATCCCCATTACACATCAGATTTTTGTTTATGCATATTCCTGAGGGCAGAGTAATATTCTTAATAATAAAAACTCACCCTACAACTAAATTACTACTGGCCAGCTTTGCACAGACAAAAAATACTAACCTGAATCGCACCTCCATTGAGAACTCTTGCAGACAGGTGGAGGGTCCATCTGGCATTTGGTAGAAGGAATACAGAGTTTCCGCTCTCCGATTGGGTATATGCACCTAGAGCCTTTAAACTGCCCAAAGACCTCAATACCTCTGGAGCGATGCTGTTTTACACAGACACAGGTGAATGTTTCACATTTCTTCATCTTAGACTTAGACGAATGAAGTTGTGTGATATGTTGGATTATTATTAAATCAGAATGATTTCACATGACACTTTGAAAGACATTATACATCCATGAGTGTGAGACAGATGACAAGACAGGTGTTAAAGCAGAGAGGGTGAAAGAAGAGAACAGAAATTACAGCACCGTCATATTAGTGCACGGGTCGCAGGATGTCCACTGGGACCAGGCGCTCATTTTGCAGTCGATTGGTCCAGGTTCATTAATTTCCCGAATCTCTCGTCTTGATTCTTGCCTTTGAGAAACATATATTAATGATCAGCTTAATAATCACTTACAATTCCAACTCCATTCTCGTGTATGACTTTGGTTTAACACAAAAAATAAATAAAGATTCTATTTTCCTGCATTTTCCAAATCTAACAGTGTAGCATGCATTCCAATTTTTGTGGATTTGTGCATACATACATATAGTCCATTATGCTCTTTCCGTTAACCTGATAAAGAATGCATATCATTACACATAAAGCAGCTAAAGCCTTCATGGTGAAGCTTTGGATGGTCCTTTGAATGCGTGTAGGAATTTGTATGCTTGTATTTAAGCATCAATTCAAGGTTAATAATTAACATCAAGCTTTTTAGAATTGACAAGAGGTTTGGAAATGTGTGTTTCCAAAGGTTTGTGTACATCAGGTATCTTGAATCATCTGATAGCACGACTTTTACCGTAACTGTCTAATGTTTAACTATCTGAATAACATATTTCAAGCTTTTTTTGCCAGCTTTTAACTGTTTTTTAGTACATGTCACAGAATCTATATTTTCTTATAAAAATGTTCTTGTTTAGCATTCTCTGTATTAAGTACAAATCATTCATATGTCAACAATACAGTAAAAGTATTTGATATGAGGAACATGTGCAAATACATTTCTAAATAAAAATGCTACCCAATCCTGGGTCTATTTGGATGGAGAATTTAAAAGGTAAATATGCAAATGCAGTTTTCTCAATTTAGTTCCACTTTAGTTCAGTTTAGTGTAAAACTAAACCTTTTTTACTGACTATGAGATTATTGATTTCAGAGGCATGTTGAAATCTCAAACAAATCGACATTTCTGAAGTCCAAAAGTGTTTAGTGGTTGCAGGCTTTTGAGAAAGTGCCTGTTTGTTTGGTGGATGTTTATAAATGTCAGTCTTGATGCAAAATATGGATGTTTGTGATGAGAAGCATTACTTATCTTATAGTATACTTATTTGCTTAATTACAACTAAATTATAATTGAATTCCATCAAATAAATCATTAGATGGTGCACACATGTAATCATATTTACTTTAGACTATCTGCAGCCTGCACTTCATCTGTGCCAAGTCAGCTGCCTTCTTCATTCATCAGATTCAACCATGTCACAAAACAATGCAGCTCTGATGATGTCTTTGTGCGGGGTCAAAGAGAAATGTTGGCCACGCAAAGCAGAGGTCCATGAACATAGATCCTGTCCTATACACTACAGCTATGTGCTGAGAACAGCACTTTTTAATGTTTCAGACACTTCCCCACGGCTCACTCAGGAAGGTGGAGGGGTCATGAACTGCACTCCTGTCCTCTTTTCCTGTTTTTGGGGAACTGTGGGAGACTTGTGCTATATGGGCTGTATCTGCAACCTCAAAACCACAGTGAAACTTCTAGTTCTAGAGACAGTAATACTTTGTCAGCTAATCTGGAATTAAATGTCCTTTTTAAAAATCCTGTTATTATTCAGTCCTGTACTTTGAACATCTTTAAGGAACCCTGAAAAAGCACTCTACAAATAAAATGTATTTTAATTATTATTTTAACTTAATATGAAAAAACCTGTAAGAGACTATGGCCTGTTTCACAGACAGGACTTAGATTAAGCCAGGATTAGGCCATAGTTCAGTTGGGACATATGTGACCCTGGACCACAAAAGTCATAAGACACAGTCATAAGGGTAATTTTTTTAAATTAAGATTTATACAACATCTGAAAGCTGAATAAATAAGCTTCCCATTGATGTATGGTTTGTTAGGATAGGACGGCATTTGACCGAGATACAACTATTTGAAAATCTGGAATCTGAGGGTGCAAAAAAAAAATCAAAATATTGAGAAAGCTGACTTTAAAGCTGTCCAAATGAATTTCTTTGCAATGCATATTACTAATCAAAAATTAAGTTTTGATATATTTACGGTATGAAATTTACAAAATATCTTCATGGAACACGATCTTTACTTAATATCCTAACGATTTTTGGCATAAAACAAAAATCGATCATTTTGACCCATACAATGCATTTTTGGCTATTGCTACAAATATACTCTTGCTACTTAAGACAGGTTTTGTGATCCGGGGTCAAATATAAGTAGCTTTATTTTATAAACGTGCCTTAGAAAAAGAAAGAAAAAAAAAACATTACTGGAGTGCATCTTAGACAAACAATGGCAGTGGAATATTTTAATATGTGTTTGTTTAGCTTTTTAGTTGTTGTTTTTTTAGTCTTTTAAAGCTTTTCTTCCTCTTTAGTTTTACAAGCATTTTCTTTACCCATTCCTTCTCTTCTATGTCAGCAGAGGAAGGGTTGTGAGGAAGGAAGGATGAACAGAGAGCTGAATTTCTTTTCTGGCATTCAGAATGTTCTAGGGTTTAATGAAAAGGAAATCTGCACATAGCAAAATTTATGTAAGCCTACATGTATGTGAGCTCATATTTTAACAAATCTTTCAGGAGAGATTAATATGAAATTAATATTATTGTTAATATGAAAAATGCGTGTCCATAATATATTTATGCAATATATATTCAAGTTGAGCTGTTTCCTAAAATAATCTGCGTTCTTCAATTAAAGGCTGATCAATCACTATTATTTGCATATCGTAGGCGAGGTAATAAAGGTCGAGTTAAGGTGTGAGGTACCTGTGGGAGGCGCTCGAGTCTCCCATCAGTTTGGCGCTCGGAGGAGCAGTTTGAAGAGGTTGAGGACCGCCTGTTTGGAGTAAGAGTGGTGTAGGTTTCACACTCATTCAAACTGTCCACGGTGCGCATCTGCATCACCCTAAATTTGTTATCAGTGTTTTAGGTGTGGAGTTCAAGAATGCATGATTTCGGTAAGTGACTGGTACTCTGGCGCTGCATCTTCACGTGTTATTTGTCTACCTGTCAGTTCGGCATGCATTGGAATTTCGCTTGATGGCAAGTAAAAGTGATGAATGGTAGCAAAAGTTAAGAAACGTTGAAACGTGAGAAATTTAATTATATTTAAAAATGAAATGACTATGAACGCTTTATATTTTCTCGTCTTATTTAGGGATTTTAATCAGTTCACAGGAGTAATACAGCCTTTAAACTACAAATGAATGGGGACGAAATAAACTATTTTAACGAGTGATTTTTTAAAAAATACTCTACGCAATCATGTGTTACATTTTAGTAACCTACTGTGTAAACTATTCAATTATTTGAAAACAGTCTTAAGTTATAGTGTATCATAAATTTCAGCATCAGTGCTAAAAAATATATGGGCTTTGATAGCAGAATGTTAAAAGGAGGGGAAAATGATAATCTGTTATCAGTAAGTTCATTGGTGTCATTTTCTACTTAAGTGTTCTTAAGTTTTCTTTTTTGAATTCCTGCTAATCAGCTATTAGTAATGCATTGGGCATTTTGTGCATGCTAATGTGTAACTTACACGCTTCTAATACTGCTGATGTGGAATTGTGCCTCTGTTTATGACCACCCTCAGCTGTTGCTGAATCCTCTGTTTTAATGAAACTTAACTGTTGTGACTTTTGGGTTCATTTAAGTTACTGAACAGCCAGGGCCATGAGACAAGTCCTCATTTGAGCATAAACAAGCCATTATGTTAGGTACTGCACTGAAAGGTGTTCTGCTTTAAATGGAAGATGCCAATCTCAAACATCTGGATCTCAGAAGTTTCGAACATTCAAGGGATTCTATGGTCTTCGTTCTAAATTCTTAAGAGTTCAGCAAAACAGTGTGCCACCATCTTCTGACCTTGTGTGCTCCTCCATCTTGAGCCTTTTCTGGTTCATCTGGGTTAATGTGTAGATAGTCATAAGATTTCTTGATGTATTTGTCTGTGAATATTGCCATTCAGTTTATCACAGAATGTGTTGAGCTTATCCTGAAACATCTGGGCATTCAGATGGAAAGAAATGCATCCAAATTCTCTTTGTGACTTAGAGAGTTAGAGATTAGGCGAAATCTATGAATTGGCAGACAGTAGAAAAAAGTTGTTTCATATCTTTTTAATATGAATCATCAATGATAAGCCTTACTAATAAGACTCATTTTCCTTTTCTTATCTGATCAGTTGTAAGACATGTTAGATATCAAACTGTTGGATTTATTGTTGCTTGTGCTTTATGTGCTTTGTGGTTGGTTATGACTATAATGCCCCTTATTACCAATGTTTCAAAGTAACTTTTATGTCTGCATTTCACAGCAAAAAAGATTTTATGATTGTGTGAATTTTTATCACCATTCTATTGTGTGATTGTATGAGACAGGATGCAGATTGCCTGTCGGGTGCTTGTAAAGCAGAAACACTCATGATTGTCTTCTTACACAAGAATCTTCATTTCGCTTATCACTCTTGTTTTATGATTGCCGCATTACAGGCCATTTTACACTGTATGACCCTCGACACTAAGCAGTAATGAGAATTGTCTTATAGCAATTCTCCCACTGTTTTCCGCGCTTGATAATCAAAACTCAGCTGATAAACAATTCATATCTATGTCTGTCAGCTGTTGAGTCTCATAAAACCTTACTCCTCTACCAATTGAGAGTCATCATTTTTGTCATTGTATTTCTCTTGAAATTAACTTGACATGTCATTAAAGAACTTGATTTTGGATGTAAAAAAACATATGTATGTCATCCCTAATGAATTATGCAGTCTTCTTGTGCAGGATAAAAGATAATGCACATGCTGCTCATAGTCATATGATCTAATAGAACATTGAGTTAATTATAAAACTTGAACACTGCCATGATGGCAGCATTGGCATTCATCTGTGTGTTGCCACTATTTGAATGGACCATGATATGTTTTCAGATCCATTTTGTCATTCTCTTGTCTCTGCTTTTGACTCCTGCTGCATTTACGTTTCTGTAAACTCAAAGCTTGTGTCTAAGAGACTGGTCACGGAAAATTCGTGTCAAATAAGGAATAGATAATCTGAGGAAAACAGATTTTCTTCTCAAATTAAAACCGGGAAAAGTAATTCTGCTTCAAGACAAGCGCTGAAAGGAGAACGTTTGGGTAATCTTGAGAATCATGGGATTGGAAATGTGTTTTTTTTTTGTTTTTTTTTTTAAAGGCTGATGAGCTGCTGGAAAAGGATTAACAGGTTTTAATTGCTCAACCTTTGATCTGGCCACCTTTGCTCTCTTGCTCTCTCTTTCCACTTTCTGCTGAGAAATACACAGCTAAACACTATTGGCTGCTTAAGGTATGTCTTTCAAACCATTTAAATTCTATTTTATCTTTGCCAAATGAGCTTTTCTTTATTGAATAAGACACTGTTTCAGTTTAACTGATTGAAATCTGTGCAGAAGTTAATGCATCTGCTCGGCAGTCGTATAGGAGTATGAATTTTTGGTTGAAATAAACAATGATAGCTTTTTTGGAAGCTTATACATTTTGATTGACTGATATTTTTTTTTTTTTTTTTTTTTTTGATTAAAAGGTGCTTCATTGAAATTGGGGAGTTTGCAGAGTTAAAATGTAGAGATCAGACATTGAAATGAAAGAAGTGATTTATTTCTTTGCAACCTTGTGAATATTTCTCCCTCAATGTCATTTTCCTATAAATCCTGTATTTCAGGAATGGAAAACTTATTTGGCACTTTTTTTGTTTTGCCTACTAAGCAGGAAGTGTTTTTTTTTTTTTTGCTGACAGTGTTTCCTCTTTTTCCTCTGCCTTTCTGTCACTGACAGAATCTATGGGCTAAGTTAAACAAGTCTTTAGAGTTTTACATTTCTTGAGGTGTATGCAATGAACGATTGATGTGAATTTGAACGATTAAGTTCTCCGTACATGTACATAGACACATGGATTTTGGTGTTAAATCTGATAAACTCATTATAAACATATGCGTAAATGCTTGTTTCTGTGACCGCATGTCATGAATAAAAGAGATACTAGTCACATTTCACCTTTCTCATCTATCAGCTTCTTTTGTCTATTACATTCCTTTTTTTCTCTGTCCAGGTGCAGTGCTGAGAATGTGCGCTTGCTGAATATCCCACCTGCGTGCGTCCACTTGATTTTTTTGCCTCTCGGCTGGGTTTTGTCCCATCTTTTCCTGTCATTCTCCTGTAACAAAGCACCACCATGTCTCAGCCATCTGAAGCAGAGCCTGTTACTGTGGTACCAGCAGAACCAGCAACAACTACTGAACCACCATCTGTCACAACACCTACTGCACCCGTCACCAGACCTTCATTCTGGAGGGAAAGGAGAAAAAGTACAGTCTGGCCTCCTCACTTTTAATATATTTTTTAAATAGGGCTGATATTTATCTACAGCAAACACATAAAAGTGTTTTATTTATTTGAACTGTTAAATAATGAGATTGTTCTTTTTCTCTACAGTCCCTGAGAGGACAGATGAGTTCCTGCTGGCCAGGTTTCAGGGTGATGGAGTGAGATATAAAGCCAAGCTCATTGGTGTGGATGATGTCCCAGAAGCCAGAGGAGATAAAATGTGTCAGGATTCAATGATGAAACTAAAGGTGCAGATCCACAATTGTTGCCTTCATTTCTGTGTTGTGTTTTTATTTTATGTCTTTTATTTATATATATATATATATATTTATATTTATTATTTTGAAGTCCTTTAGGTCTCGCTAAACTGTTAAACTGATGAGAGTGCAAGGCTGGTTTTGACTGTCTTTTTATATTTACAGTAATTGTAGGGGAGATATGGGGCAAAGTGATGAGAGATTATTAATACTGTTATTTTATTCTGTTAATGGTACAGTTATTATTATGAGGAAACTGTACTCAGTTCTTGTTTGTATACAGGGCATGGCAATAGCTGCTCGTTCTCAGGGCAAGCACAAACAAAGAATATGGGTGAACATCTCTCTAACAGGAATCAAAATTGTTGATGAGAAAACTGGGGTGAGTAGTTTTGTGCGTCATACAAGTTGATTTGTGAAATTGAGAACTGGCCACTTCACTTGTCATAAAATTCTGTATTGACTTTTATAGCATGCTCTTTGTGTCATGTCTTTCTCTCTCTTTCTCTAAGGTGATTGAGCATGAACATGTGGTGAATAAGATCTCATTCATTGCTCACGATGTCACTGATAACCGGGCGTTTGGATATGTTTGCGGAGCAGAGGGGCAGCACCAGTTTTTTGCTGTTAAGACAGCTCAGCAGGTCAGAGTTTGTTCATCAGACACAAAATGATAAATCTTATGATAGATAACAAATCTGGCCACAGCATGACAGATGTTCAAATGCTTTTAAATAAATGCCTATTAATGTGTAGTGTGGGACTGACTGACTGAACAAGAGAAGGCAATGTTAGATTGTCATTATTATGTCAATGTCATTATTTTGCCATTCTATTTGGTGCCACTAGCAAAAATTACACTCAGAAAAATTACTAGGAATTGGAAATGTGAATGGAATATCTAATCCAAAGTATAAGAAGAGCATGCGTTTTACTCCTCTCTTCTACAGGCTGAGCCTCTGGTCATTGATTTGAAGGATCTGTTTCAGCTGTTATTCAATATGAAGAAGAAAGAGCAGGAGGCTGCACAGAAGGTGATATGTATATATTTTTATTACTTAATAACAAAAGAAATTCTGTTATTTCAATTTTCTCTGAAATGGAATAATGTATTTGGTACTATGCATTTCATGCAAGAAGATTATAGGCATGTCTAGATATTTGTCTGTTGGTAAGCTAAGCTATTTTGTGTACTCAAGTCATTTGGTTTTGCTCAAGCAGCTCCCAAACATTAAATGCGCCTCAAATCAATTATGCAGAAAAAGTTTCGTTTTCATGGACATACAGTGGTGGCCAAAATTATTAGAACACTAGTATTTTCACTAGTTAAAAGATGGTTTTAAGTCAGTTATTTCTATCTTTTGCTGTAGTGTGTCAGCAGGAAATATCAGTTTACATTTTCAAACATTCATTTTGCCATTAATTGTAATAATCCAGTGAGATTTTTGTTTGCACAAGGAGTTTGACAACAGCCAGTGCTCCACACAGAGATCTGATCTCACCATCATCCAGTCTGTCTGGAATGACATGAAGAAACAGAACAAACTGAGACAGACTAAATCCAGAAGAACTTTGGCAACGTCTCCGAGACCCTTCAAGGGACCTACCTGCAAAGCTACCTGAAAAACTATGCGCAAGTGCACCTAAGGCAAAAGCTGCTTTAAACGCAAAGGATGGTCACACCAAATGTTGATTTAATTTAGTTACTAGAAGTTAATTGATAAAGAAAATCTATTTATGACATTATTTTTGACAGTATCCTCATTTTACAGCATTTTTACACAAGTGCCTAAAACTTTTAACAGTACTGTAGCTTTGCAGGTAAATTTCTTGAAGCATCTTGGAGACGATGCCACAGTTCTTCTGGATTTCGTCTGTTTCGGTTTGTTCTGTTTCTTCATGTCATTCCAGACAGACTGGATGGTGATGAGATCACGTCTCTGTGTGGAGCACTGGCTGTTGTGTGGAAACAAAAATCTCACTGCATTATTACAATTAATGGCAAAATGAATGTTTGGAAATGTAAACCTACTGACACGCTACAGCAAAAGATAGAAATAACTGACTTAAAACCATTCTTAAGTGATGAAAATACTAGTGTTCTAATAATTTTGGCCACCACTGCATTTATCCAGACAGTTTTTTTCCTATGAAAGATGCATTTTATTGACTGAAACCTTTACTACTTTGCAGGGTGAAGGAAATGGCACCATGATTGTGGTGGGTATAAATATTTTGGGCAATATTTCAGTTAATTATTTGGATGTAATCCTTCATTCGTTTGTCTTAATGTTCCGTCATCAGAATGGTGGTGATGCTTTACTCACCTTGGATGGTAAAGAAAATGCTGTAAAAGTAAGTGCTTGCAACTTTATGCAAAATTACGTTATTGAACAGGTCAACATGAATCCTTAGAAAATAATCTAGAGAATATTTTGTGTGTTATTCTCAGACTGTAGAGCAGATGGACCTGTTTGGTGATATGTCCACTCCACCTGACATTCACTCTCCAACGGTAATGACCCTACAACAGTATACATTTTTGCAACGGATCTGCTGTTGATGTTTAAGCGGTTCATCAAATAATTTCATTTAAAAATATCTCTGGAGTTAGAATAAGCAAAAAAGTTTGCCTTGATGTATGTGTCTAGATTTCTTGTTTCTTCCTGTACAGACTTTTCGAGTTCTTAACATACTAAATGCTTTGCCCATATCTTCCATTAACACTTAAGGCATCCATCAGCCCTCATTTCTCTCAAGGGTCTCAAGCATTTGGATTGGCTTCTTTTCATGATCAAAGCAAAGACTCTTTTACTACTAATAATGCTTTGGAGAAAGTCTCATTGGCCAGTAGATGGCACCCAGAACCAAGAAAATGGGAAGAGAACTCTTCAATTCCATACTGTTACTGGTGTTTGAGACCCTTCCTATGGAAATTTTTATTATTTTATTATTAATGCTCTATGATTTTAAAATAACAGAATCATTTTCTGTCTAACTATTTCCTTTAAGTATTTTTTTCACAGACTCTACCTCTCATCTCTTCTTCTTTTTTTTCTTTTTTTTTCTTCTAAAACCAGCCTTACAGTGTTTTGCTCCTTGACTTTGCTTTTGTGATTGATGGCAATGAAAGAAATTCTTTCATCTCATACCCATCCCCTCTCTCCAATACACCAGATGACAAACCTGTTTCATCCATATCAGATCTTTTCCCAACTAACAGTACTGATCTCTTCAGTGATGATCCCTTTTCTCCCTTTAATGATCAATCAGATTCCATGTTTTCTTCCGATAACGAGTCAGATCTTTCTAGTTTCCTTTTGAATGGGCCAGATTTACAGCAAAGCCTGAGTGAAGACTCCTCTTCAAACAGTCAGCAGTTTAATGGACTGTCCATTGCCCAGTTGTCACATGAAAGCAAAGTAAAACAGCTTCCTTTAAGCAATCTGAATGATGACAGCAGTTCCCCCTTTAGCCAGAATCCTTTTTTGAGAACCTCAATGAACAACCCACCAATGGTAAATGGGTTATACAAATCAATTCCTCCTGTCCTTCAAACTCCTGTGGTATGTAATGGATTGAGTAAATCAGTGGAATTGTTTCAAACCATCCTGCCAACTTCTGTTCAAAATGGAGGCTTGATGGTCCTTTGCCCCCCACCTCAAAGCTCAAAGTCTGGATGCATGTGGAGGAGAGAGAAGGTGAACATTTGAGAGGAGAAACTTGTTCTCGGTCTGTATTCCTGCACATCCAAATGCTAAGAGAGACTATAAGGGCTGTGCTGTTTGGCATAACCAGCAGTAATTCTATTAAAAAAAAAAAAAAAAAAGATTTAAAATACACAATACATCTTTGACTTGAATGTACGGATGTTCATATGCAGTGAGGCTTGGGAAAGCATGCATGGATGGTTTAATATTACTACTACTATTATTATTATTATTATTATTATTATTATTAGAAACAGTCCTTGTAGTTTGTCTTATAGAGCACTGATAGATGGGTTTATGATTAATGGGAGGTGTTTGGTGTTTAAAGAAGGTATTTTTTGGCACACTAGAAAAATTGTATGGAAACTGACACATCTTCTGTTGAGGGACATGGCATTGTTCTTGTACTGTCAGTATCTTAAAAACAGATAATATACTTTTTGCTCGTTAAGAAAGCTACAGTACAAAGTTTTATGCTAATAGACTGCGGTCCTTATTCACTACTTAACATTAGAAGCTTTGTGCATCCATACTAAAAGGTTCCTTTCCAACTTAATATAATTAAATTATGGATGCAAACAACAATGCCATGGCAATCACTGAAAGCAATACTGTAACTAACTGCATGCTTCACTTTGTATGGCAGTTGACGTTTCTTGAGCTCTACTCAGAAATAGTTAATTGAAAATCATCAGATTGCCAGTATATTTTGTTTATTGCCAGTATATGTTGTTTGTTTTTTATGCCTCAGTTAAAGTGTGCAGGGTAGGTATAAGTTCAGCTACGTATCTACATGTATATCAAACCTGACACATTTTTGTTTCCCCATGACAAAACTTTGGTGATAAAATTGGGCTTTTTGTCAATGATGGCATCACTACATTTTATGCAACAAATACCTTTCTTTCTTAAATGTATGCTGTATCTTGTTTGGCACTGTTATTTTGCTTAAGAGCAGATTACGAAAATGATTTTAACAAATTTTGCCCCCACAGTCACCTGGAAATGACCTGTTTGGAGCTGAACTTTTTGCTCCACCAGCACAGAATGAGTCTCAGCCCTCAAATCAAACCTCATCTATTCCAGCAGATCTATTCAACACCACACCATCCTCCACCGTCAATGCTCTTGGTATAATGCATTATCTATCTATCTATCTATCTATCTGTCTGTCTGTCTGTCTGTCTAAAACCTTTAACTAAATTTAATTTTTCCTACAGTATATAAAACCCATTTCTACTGTTTGAGAAAACTAGCAAGTGTTATATTACAAAGACAGTGTCTTTAAAACTAAATAATCTGCTTTTACATTGTAAGTAAAGTTCATGATTTCTGAAAGCAGAATGAAAATGATGTCAAATAGTAAATGTTAACAATTAATTTAAATAAAACAATGCACATGTAGAATTGTCACCTTTCTTCCTGAATGTCCTCTCCTAGCGCCCCTGGGTTATTGTGACAACCCAATTTTAATGGAACGTTTTTGCATGTCACTTTGAACATGGTGATCATGATTTCAATTTTTGATGTTGTTTGTAATTAATGTAGTTATTGTGTTCTGTAGGGTCATTGTCTCTGGGCCCTACTTCTGTCACTCAAACTCCTGGGACAGCTCAATCTCTATGGAGTCAGACTCCCACAATGTTTCCTCCTCAGGGTGGTGTTCCCAAAGTGATGGTTCCAGGACAACCAAACCCTTTTCCTCAACCATCTCCCTTTGGAGGACTGGCTGCACCTGCATGGGGGCAGCAAGGAGCTTCCCCTTTTGGTCCACCAGCTGTCACTCAAGCCTGGGGTCAACCAGGAACTGTAGCACCTGGTGGGGCCTGGTCTACCTCTGGTCCTGTGGCAAGTCCTTTCCAGCCAAACCAATTTGCTCCCATGATGCCTCCTAATCCAATGATGGGCATGCAGCAGAGTGCAGTGGTTCCTCCTCGACCTCCACCCCGTCCTCCAGTGAAAGAAGATCCCCCGGTGGTCAAAACCGCCTTTACAGCTTTGGACCCCCTAGGGGAGAAGGAGAAGAAGACCGGAAAAGATATGTTCAAAAATTTCCAAATGATTAAGCCCCAGAAAGCAGAACAAGACACTGGTCCGAGCACCAATGGCTCATTTGACCAGTACTTTTCCAGCAAGGTTGGCTTGGCTCAGGAGGTGGCAGATCATGATGACTTTGACATAAACCAAATCTCAGTTAACTCAAATGGTATTCATTTAATTAACAGCTTCATAAGACATAGAGCATAGCAATTTTGATGGTCTGATAAATACAGTTCCTCATCTTGTCCAGGGACCTCCAAACTTGCTCCTCAGCAGTCCCCTCTTAATGTTGCAGTACCTCAGGGAGCAGGTCTGACCCCGACTCCAGCTCAAGCCACAGGGCTTTTGGATGCTGCCTTCACTCCTAATCTAGTCCCTGCACCCTCAAACCCAACTCCCACAGCAGGCTCAAACCTTTTTGATGACACTTTTGGAACTAACCCTTTTGGAGCACCTCTCATGAACACAGTATGTACTTTTACATAATATTTGAATTCTAAAAACTTAAAGGTCACTTTTGCTGACCTTTTGAATTTTTCTGTATTAATTTTGTTGCCTGTTTTCTATCACAGAGCACTCCAGCCACTCAGACTGCTGCCCTTGCAGCTGCTTTTGGAGACCCGTTTGAGGGAAATCCTTTTGCCTGAGAAACTTCAGCACTGTCGGTGAGAAACTATAAAGACACTCACTTAAATATTTCTTTAAATGTTTGGATATTTTATATATTGTATAAGTTACTAGGAAATGTGATTTGCAGTATGTGTTAAAGTAAACATTACCTGTTCATGTACTTATTTCAGTACACTCCCACTGATACGGTGCTACTGAGACAGAGGACCACACAAGCATTGTAGAGTTGCAATCAGCATTCTACTACATGGAAGAGAAATGTGCTCGTAAAAAAAAAAACCTTTTCTTGTATTCTGTGCTTAACTCTTCTCATTCCCACTATATATCTGCTGTAGCCTCTCTTTCTATGCCTTTCTAACTGATCACAGATCAGCCCCTTCTCCAGCCCATTCAAATGACCCATTTCAATCCCAAGTCACTCATGAAATAAGATGCACAGTTAATGTAGGGTTCTTCTAGAGAGTGTTATAGAGAAGGAGAGGGAATAAAGATTGTCATAATTTTTGTGTACATGATTTTCTGTATGCAAGTATACCGAGCATTTATGATGAAGTAAAAATGCTTAATCCTAATGATTTGTCATTAAAGAAAGTGAATAAATATGTGGTTTTGTGTGTCTTTTGTCACTTACGCTCAATTTAACATCAGGTAGTAAAATCAGAGCAATTATTAGTGTTATGCAATGCATCCTGGTGTATCTGGCTTTAAATGTTGTTTACAAGACTGAGGATTTCTCTAGAGCTAAGATAAAGGCTGAAAGTACATACTGTTGTACAACAAAGCTGGTAACTATGGTGAAAGAAAGAGCACCAAGATGTGACCAGACTACAGAGGCCATTAATGCAATGACTCTATTGCCAGTAGGCCCATTGTCATGCGCCAAGAATTTGCCATTACCCCTTCGGTTCTATTAATACAGACAGGATGGCATCATTCGGTGTACGTCAGAATGTAACATGGAGGTGAAAGATTTGCCAAGCCTCTTTGTTGACATTTGGGACTGGATAATTTGGGATAAAGGTTTAATAGACAAGAACAGTATAAAAGAAGTGAGTGGAAACTTTCTGTAGCGTACGCTAAATCAGATTTACTGTTGCTGCATCAGCATCAGTTTAGGAAGCTCCAAAACAAAGTTTTTCAGTTTTGAAATTGTGTTTAAAGATGCCTCGTCCTTTGTTTCAAAGAAATGGTTGCTGGGACCCTTTTCAGGAGAAGACACAAAACCTTTTCAACCAAAACACCGGCCTCCCCAATTTCCTCAAACCAGACGAGGTTAGCTGGATAGAATCAGCAAGGAAAAGACTGGGGACATCAACCTGGCCAGGATCTGTGCGTTTACCTCTCTTCAGCTCTTTGTGCATGGAGATTCCACCTAAATCATGTACTGGATCAGAAGGACGTGTTTTTGAACCTGTGTGTGAACAAATGAAAGGACAGCAAAACTGGAAAATCTGTCTAGATGTCAGTCCATTTTCTCCAGAGGAGATAAACATCAAAACCAAGGAGGGATATTTGGAAATAACAGGTATGATGACTTTCATATGTCTGGCTTTATTCTGCCTGAAGAATTTATAATATAAATATAACCAGCCTATGCAAAGACATCACATACAGCAGATCAGATTTCCAGGAGACTTCGATGGCATGTTCTTCAATATCTGTTTTCTTTTTTTAGGTAATCATGAGGAAAGGCAGGAAAATCACAGGCTGATCTCCAGAAGCTTTACAAGAAAATACAAGTAAGCGAGATTTTGGTTTACGCTCTTATTTTTAATTTGCGTCATCATAAAAAAAGTTACATTTTAAAATCTTGTATTGCAGCTGTACAGAATGTATGGTGTTACTCCATTATTACTCATGTCTGGTTTCATTTTTCTTGTGTAATTCATTAGGCTTCCAGCTGACTTAGACCTAAAACAGATCAGCTCCATGCTGTCTCCAGATGGTATTCTCTCAGTTGAGGCCCCATTACCTGGGTCTAACATCAGTTTCCCTGGGGAGATTATCATCCCTATTCACATGATGGACAAACCGTTACCTGCAAAATCAGATGAGCTATGCCTAACCAGTAACAAGTAACTATATACAGGGCATAGCCTGTCTGATTTCATATGTAGCCTATGTGAATATGTGTGTTGAAAGTAATGAATGTTTTCCTAACCTTTTGTTTTTGATAGCTAACATTAAAAGCATTTGTAAATAGCCCACTGGCTTTGCATGAGAATATTTATCTCATTATGAACTACCAAACATTACTGGAGACAATTCTGCTGTTACTTTGGTTTTAAGGGGTCCTATTATGCTTTTTCACTTTTTGAATCTTAGTCAGTGTGTAGTGTGTATGTTTGGGCATAAAACGATCTACAAAGTTACAAATCTCAAAGTCCACTACAAAGGGAGATATTTAGTTTTTTAAAAAATCCCTTTTCAAGAACTACAGCGAACGGTTTGTTTGGACTACAAAGTTGTTTTCCCCAATTTATGACATCACAAATTGTAAATCCCGCCTACGGTTGGCGGGTGGGGAGAAGGCTTGGTTGAGCTCTGCACGTTTCAAAATCAAAACCAAGTGCGGGTGTTTTCATATCACTGTATTCCTGGTGGAAACCAACTGTTTTCAGAAAATGTTGGATGTCATTTTCATTTCATCTTGCATTGTAATGTCTGATAAAGCAGCGTTTGTGAGCGGAGCTCTGTTTTGTGTACAGAGTTACCGGGGAAACCTCGCTCTCTCCTGCTCCAACAGCGCCTCCCGCTGGAAGAGAATTTGCGGCCACAAACACTGTAAATCTGTGGGACTATGGTATAAATACATTCAACTGTATAACAGTTTCACTGCAATCCATGTTATAATGTTATAATTAAAGAACAATAAACATAATACATATTACCGTTGCACTTATCTGTACATAGTCAATGCGTCTAAGCTTTTCGCCAATCACAACGCACTAGGACAGCTAACCAATTACAACACATTTCGTTTTTCGGAAGGCGGAACTAATCGAGTCGTTTGTGTCAGGCTGGGGAGAGAGGTATTGTAATATGTAAATGATATGAAAAATAATGCGATTTTCGAACCACCAAGCATGAGAGCATGTTCTAGTACACCCCCAAAACAAAATCAAGACTTTGTAAAAGAGCATAATAGGACCCCTTTAAATATACAATTTGTGCTGTACGAGAATTCTTCCAAGATGATCACTCTTATGTGATTGATTCGAGAGAGATTTGATTTTCCAGTTCACTCTTTCTCACTCTAGAATTGAAAAAAAAAAAAAAAAAAAAACTGAGAGGGCTTCATACTGGGGCTTGTGTCCAGTGACCTAGCGCAAATCCGCGGGGCCCCCAGCCAACCGCAAGTCGGGAGAGGGGTGGGTAGAGACGTCGCACTATTGGGAATATTTCTGTTTTAAACCATGAAGGCGAGCCAACGGATCATACAAGCAACGTGCAAACTCTGCGCAAGAATTATGCTGGTGAACGTCTTTCACCACAAAGTGAAAGTAAAAACTGGCGGCGTTTTCGGCATCTGACGCCGCATATATTCTCTCAGAGACGAATCTACTTCATATGCTGATAACGGTATATAACTGTTTTAATTTATTCCCTTAAAGTTTCTCTTGTGGCTCGAACATAGTGAAAACAATGAGAATAAACGTATTTCATGTTTAACAGGTTGTTGCTTGAAATAAAGCTGCTCTTAATTTTCATTGGTGGCAGTGTTAACAATTTTAATTTTAGCCCTATAATTCATTGTAGGCTATAATAGACCTGTTTAAAAAAAACTTTTAAAAAAACTTTTCAATGAGGAGTATAATAGCTTAATCTTTTATTAGGCTATATCCTAACAGCGCGTCAGTTCAATGCGATGATGCGCTATGAAATTAGGCTATTGCCGAGCAAATGAATTGTAATATTAATTTAATAATAAAAGTAACAATAATAATAAAAAGTAATAATAGCCCTAATAATAACAAGAAAGTAACAGGCCTACATTAATAGGAAATGCTAATTCTTTTAATATTGACAATAATTAATGCTTTTGATAATATATCTGGCTGTGGTTTTATGATTTTGTGAGACTATTTTACTTCATTTGTATTATCATACACATTCTAAAAATGTTAAAACAAGGAATATAACAATATAATAATGTAAATATGTTTACCAAGAAGTTTTGAACTGAAATCGTCTGAGAAAATTAATAAATAGGTAAGCAAATATCCAAACTGATCATGCAGCAGTAGAGTTGAGCTTCAGGTTACATCCTCTAGATGGTGCTGGTTAAAGCTGTAGAGCTGACACCAAATTCACTTTACTTGTAAGTTCACACCACCACGCTGTTTGTGTGGCAGGTGATGACACAGTCAGTTATGTAACCCAAAGCCTTCCTTCTATGGTTTCCTTCTTGGAGTGTTCAGGAGTATGGAGGCAGGTTTCTCCTTACCTCCACAGTTTTACCTTATCTATTTTTGTATGTGTTCCACAGCTTTCATCACATTACTCAGGAGCAGTCTTCAAATGACGTGTCTCAGTAACACTATGCACGTTAAAACAAAAACAAAAACAAAAAAACCATCAATGTGTTGTCAAATTCCTAGTGTTTTTCCCTTAATCTATTACCATTGTATGATTTAGTTATATCTACAATATAAGCTGGCCAGAGTACGTACCCTTTTTACTCAGACTTAAGGAGTGCCTTTTTTAGCATCCATAAAATATTAAAATGCTTCAAAAATTTGCCGAGATGTGTGCTGCTGACAGATAATCGAGCCCATGTTATACATCTCCAGAAGAGCTCCACTGGTATATATATGACGTTCATATCTAGTTGGTTTGAATTTGTTGCTTAGGGCACGAAACAGCGTCATCTCTGTGATTCCTACAACTCACATTGATTTTCTTAATGGCAGAATACAGTCAAGTAGTGTAAATAGCTATGAAAAACTTGACATAAGGATTTTTTATTTCCTGGCTCAGTGAGTAAATTATGACTTAATGCATCATCACTTTATTTTACAGAGGCCGAGACTATTAAAATTCTTATGATGATTGCTGTTAGTACATGCCAGATAAAATGAAGTGCTGGAACTGGGCCTGAATATATACACCATGTAACAGAGGGGCATGTAAAACACCACTTGACACCATCATTTAACTTACTGCACACATGGTGGACATGCCGAAAATACAGCCCAGGGAGTCTCCAATTACATGACAGGTCTTAAGTGATTCAGGAGGAAAGAGGGTGTTGAAATAGTGAGAATGCCAGGGAGCGCCACAGGGGCCACTCTCTACCGTCTGTGGTATGAGCAAGTGTAATGAATGAATGAAGATTTATGACACAATAAAAGTTTGGTTTGTCAACATGTTCACAATTCAGAGTTAAATGCACAATATAAATATGTAAACATATCTGTTAACTGCATATAGGGTTTTCTAGCTGTTTTCTAGGGTTTCACTTAGTATACATCTTACATATGTTCAGAAGATAAAAAAAAATATGAACACGATCATGCTTATTAAAAGTTGGCATGGCATAACTTAGATTGTGTCTTTTACTCACTTCTTACAGCCCTACTAAAACCTGTGCATGCTGAGAATGTGTAGGGCCCAGGGCTAAACTCATTTGCCCTGCTATAAAAAAAATCAGGCAAATGTTATGCTAGTGTTGGTGTCAATTTCTGAGTGAATGAAGCCATAAAAAAAGTCACACATATGTTTCATGGGGCTGTATGGTAAGGGTGACATATCACATGAGAAAGCATGATTCTTGACACTTAAGCCAAACTTGATTTTATTTTTATTATTATAAAACAATAAAATAAGTGGTATTTTGAAATAAAAATATTGCACACATATTTTAAGCATATTTCACAAATGTTATATTAAATATGTTTCACAAAATGATTGTGAAAGTGATTTAAAATGATTAAATAATAGATATGCTGTTCAAAAATCAGATATTTGTACACTATGGTTGGCAATGTTAGCGGAACAGTTAATGCTACAAACTAAACCTTTGGTAAACTTTGAGACTACTTGGTTACAAGTCATTATAAAGAAAAATCGATAATTTTGACCCATACATTGTATTTTTGGCTATTGCTACAAATATACCCGGGCTACTTAAGACTGGTTTTGTGATCCAGGGTCACATATATTCCTATATCCATTTCTGTAACAACACTCAGGCTAAATAACTTAAGAGCTTTTCTTATTACAAATACTTATCTTGAAGTCAGGAAGAAAAAAAATCCAGTAGTGATGCTGCTGCATAGTGATGACAAAGCCAAGCAGTTCAACATATGCCTCCTTGACATTTACAGTTACATTAAATAAGAACTAATCCATGTGTGACTAAGCCAGTCTTGGTTTCAAAGTCATTGCTGTATCATAATACATCTGTTGACATTCCATGCATCTTTTCAGGTAGTGGTGAATGTCATCAAGACTAGTTAGTTATATCAATGAAATTGATTTATCAAACAAAGGTATCATATATATCTAAACTTTACCTTCATGTCTAAACTTCACAGACAAAACACTGAAACACAAGTACAGTATTTATGTTCTGGATGAAAAATATATGCAGTACAGTTAGTCATTTCCATCTTTAGAATGATTGTCAGTGCCAAGTGTTTCACCTGATCAATTCCTTTAACTCCCATTTGTTCCATATTAGACATAAGTTAGCCACATTTAACTTCTGCTTGGCTGGCAGAACAAATCCAATATAAGGCGGTATGAACAAGCCCTGAAGACTGTTCAGGAGACAGCTGTGTTCGTGATTGTGGTGAGAACTCTAATTTTTTCAAGTATTACCATTTATACACTTACAATAGATGATCAGATGAAAATGGAGAGACACGTGGCTGTCAGATATTCTGGATATTTACATTCAAGTTTTTTCATTATTACTTAATGTGAGATATGAAAAGAGATGTCAAATGTATGGTAAGATTAGTTAGCTAATAAAGAAAACGGAGTACAGAAAGGTCACATGAATTTTAAATCTATTACAGGGCTGCTGGATAAACATCACTAATGGGAAGGAAAAAAGGTAAACAATTGTGTTGGTAATAACTGAACAGCCATTTTTCATTTCTAATTCACAGATTTTTAAAAAATTTTGTCAAGTAGTAGTGCAAGTGAATTGGCATAAATAATTCAACATTACCATTAAATTGTTTAAAGATAATGATGACAATATGGATTGTGTATTTCAACTGACTTTTTATACATTTTCTTGTAAATAAAATGAAATGATGCTCTCTTCACTGCAGTAAGCCGCCACCATGAGTACGGACGCGGAGATGGCCATTTATGGCAAGGCTGCCATTTACCTCCGTAAGCCTGAGAAGGAGAGAATCGAGGCTCAGAACAAACCCTTCGATGCCAAGTCTGCCTGCTATGTGGTTGATGATAAAGAGCTGTACGTCAAGGGAACAATCAAGAGCAAAGACGGTGGCAAAGTCACTGTTATTGTGAATGACACTAAAGAGGTGAATTTTCAACATTTAAACTAGATACTCAGTACATTACTTTATTACATGTATAATTTATTTTTTGATTTATTGAATCAACTTTATAGGAGAGAGTTGCTAAGGAGGATGA
>JAFVLL020000482.1:37174-60445 GCA_021397915.2 Tor tambroides
GTGTTAGTTAATAACTGATGAAATTCTGTTTAATACAATAAGCTGATAATTACTGGTCAATATTTAAAATTCACGTTGCAATTTCTCAATTTCATATGAAAATGTGAACTTTTTAGGTTTAATCAATCATCACATCTTAATGTTTTAGTACACTTGAGTGGATTAAATGGTTTTCTCCATACACACCTGTAATGAGCAACACTGCTGACATGGAAACTTCTAAAGCACTCTACATATATTTATAGTAGTCATTATCTAGGGCACTCCTGGCATGAGCTGGTGACCGCTCGTTGTCCTCTAAGTGCTCTCAGGACGTTGAAAACAATTTCTGCATGGGACAGCATGAACTTTAAGTTGTTGAAACACTCCTTAAACAACTTAAAGAGTTAACATTGTCTGACCTACTTTACCTAAATTGCTCAAAATATTTATGCTTGTATTTGCATATGCTATCAGTTTTCTTTTGTACCTACTAAAATGTTATATCTTCCCTCATTGCGTATTTCTATTTTGGAGTGTGGTACAACTGTCACTGACTTGTCAGTTAATCTGTGCTGCTGTAAAAACACGATGAATAGTCATGAACATCTGAGTGTTCCTGTCAGAGGCAATATGAGCGTCTGAATCTGAACAGTGATTGACTCTGGGACATGTACATTACTTTGAGGATCGTTTATATGGGGTTTTCTCATTAGCATGCCTGTCAGCGGTCCATTCTGAAGAGTCCTCTGCTGACAACAGCTGCTATAGCCGACACATCAACACAGTAGATCTTGTTGTCAGACATTATATCACTGAAACAACCCAGTGTTACAACAGGCACTATAAACCACACCTGTAAACAAACAAATACACCAAAGTGATGCATATGTTTTCTACAAAAGCCCTGTCTTGAGTCTGTTTCTCACAAAAACATTTCTCTCATGTCGTCTTTGTCTTCTTTCCCCCAAAAGATTTGTTTGCATTTTTCTTCCTAATTTTTATTTTGAAGGTATTTTTTAATATACAATTTAAAAAAAAAACAATCTTACTATCAACTAGCATGCTAACATATTGGTTGTTTATACTGAAAAGCACATATTAATGTCTTATTTTGCATGACCATATTCTAGATCCTTTAACCCTACCCAATACCTAAACTTAACAAATACTTTACTAACTATTAATAAGCAGCAAATCAGGAGTTTACTGAGGCAAAAGCTGTAGTTAAAAATGAGTTAATAGTGAGAACTGGACCTTAAAATAATGTGTGACCTTATTTCTTTCTTTATTTTAGTGTTATTGTAGTATTTTTATATACTATTATAGTATCTATTTATTAGTATTTATTAATATTTTGAATTTTAAAAGATTTAGCTTTTTTGTGTAATTTCAGTTGTCATTTAGTTTGTCATTTTGTTGTGTTTCTGTCATATGTTTTAGTTTTTGTCATGCTTTTTTCATGTTTTTAAAAATATTTTTATTTAGCTTTGTTAAATTTCTAAATTATTTTATTTTTGTTTTTAGTTTACGTTTTTCATCTATGTATAATTTAATTTATTTCAGATTTATTTCAACAAAGTTTTAGTTTTATGTAGTGATAACAAAAATAATTAATACTTGCTTACTAGCAAGAAATTATTTTTTATCTCTCTTTCTCAGTCTCTCTTTTTTTAATTTATTTATTTTTAATTAAAAAAACCCATTTTTTAGCCTTTTTGTCAATTGTTGTTGGTGTTCTTGAACCATGTTTGATGCATGAAGTGAATTCAGCTTTAAATTGTCTATTTCCTACATTCTCCTTTATTAAAGGTCCTTCGAACATATAATCCACATCACCCTCTGGTATGGCCCAGCAGGGTCATGTCACAAACAGGTTGATCAACAAACCATTGTTCCCAATATAATGAATGTTAAAAAGCATTTGGGCCCAACAGTTGCCACTCTCCAATTGGGGGTCTACTGGTAAGAGCAGCTGTCTGAAACAGGCAAATCCTGTGTCTCTTCCATGCCCTTTTAAGGAGACAGGACCCTGTCAAAGTGCTTGTGTTGGTTGCTTGCTTTGTTTGACCACTGGGCCTCCCACACAGCAGCGCTAATAGATCACAACCCAGTAAATATTGCCACAGCAGAATTACAACTGTTACTGTAACAGCACGACTGGGACACCCAAATTTCTTCGTTTGTCTTTCCTGAACATCATGAATGTGCACTTTTCAGTGTTTTTTCCATCAAAAAGATGCTGATTCACACTGTATAACTGCAAAGAAACCATTAGCAATGATCTTGTTTTGGTAGACAGCATCATCAGAGCTATAATAAAATGCCAGTATCGGTCACGGTACATGAGGGTTCAAGGGAATCCGAATGGATTGTGTTCTGTAGATATCTATCAAGCTAGCATGAAAAACGGCTAATAATAGCACATTAACAAAGAGGCTTAAACTACGGTGCTCAAAAATGCTCACACATAATCCAACTTTGGCACAGCAAGCCGAAGGGTCTATAAGAAACTCCAGAAATCTGATAACAAAAGGTTAGAAAATACTATCACACTGATATCACGGTCTTTTTCAGTCAGGCTTGAGCTTTGAGGATCACAAATAGAACGTTATCAACTGTTCACCAAGCCTGAAACAACACAAGATAACAAACACACGCCAAACAGGAGGCAATGCCACCTTGTGCCACCAAATGGGCCTTCTAAAGAAAATGAATAATTTATGAAATGCATGTTTTTACCCAAAGTACATGTGTAGAATCAAACTAGCATTTTACAAAGCCATACTCATCATAGAGAGGCTGTTTTCTCATAGTGTTGAGCGAAAGAGATAACGGGGGAGAAGGTGACAAATAAGGAGTTGGAGCCAAGCAAGCAGCACTGAGGAGCAGCACTGATGTGTAGCCAGGAGCACCTGTCACTCAACATGACCCTAAAAGGACAGAGCTGGGCCAATCAGAGAACAGCAGTTGCAGAGAAAGGACACGGGCCCTTCTTAACACCCCCACACCTCTCAGCTGTCTGGCATGTTATGGGCCCGATCGCATACCAGGGCCCAGGCCATTTGACAAAGGTGGTGTTGCTCAGGTCTGGCTCCTAAATGTGACCCCACACATCTAGTGTTACATCCTCTGTCTTCCAAATGCCTGTGAAGTCAAATCATTTTTTGACATTGTATGTCACAGTGACCTTACACATATAGTGGTATATTGTTCTGGGTCAAAGGTCAAGATGTGTGCTTTCCTGACATTCTTTTGGGTGCAAATAATAGCTAAAACCTTAAAATGAACAAGTAAACATGCTATTTGTACATTTGTGTGTGTATAATGGCAATCACAAACTCTTTTTCACGTGCTGTTGTCTTCTTATGCTTAATCTTAATATTCTGGTCGATACAATTATTATTGGACAAGAAATGATTTAAATGCTACAAGTGAGTTTCATTCAGTGTTATTTTAGTGTTAATAACAGTGTTATTATTTTAGTATTATATTTATATGCTATTATAGTATTCATTAATACTTTATTTTCAGTTTTTGATTTTAGCTTACGCTTTAGTCATTTTGTTACGTGCTTTTGTCATTTTTTATTGGTTTTTAATATTTCTATTTAGCTTAATTTTCGTAAATTTTATTTATAGTAATTTTATTTATTCAGCTTCAACTTCAATTTATTAATTCTTTTAGTTGTTTTCCAAGGCATTATTTTAATTATTTAAATTTAATTTTTTCAACTAATATTTTTATTTGATTTAATTTCAGCTTCATTTTCAGCTTAACAGAAATTATTTTTCACAGTTTTAGTTTGAGTTAACAATACCAAAACTTTCGGTATTAGACTTTCGGTATCACATTATAAAGCGCAGTATGAGAAATGGATATTAATTTTGTTATCAAAGTATTAGTGTTTTAAAATATTAATTTTTATGTGTGTCTTAGATGATGGCAATGGTCATCTAAATGTAAAAATGTAAAAACAAAATTTTTGATATTTTTTTTGTCACACAAATAACAGAACATGACATAAAACAATAAATGTTAATAGATATGGCAAACAATCAAAGAATAGTACTTGACATTTTTTGGCCTTCCACCTGGCTCTGAAAACACAACAGACAGCTTTCCACTGTTTATTTTGCAACCAAAGAGGATCTGTCACCTCTTAAGAAACATCTGTCCATTTTGGTAATCAAGTCAGACCATGGAGTACAGGATATACTGGCTATGGGCCATTTTCTAGCATCTCTTATTTGGTCTTGTGTGAACTCCTGAGCCCGCCCCTGAACCCCAGCCCCCCCAACCACCAGCATATTTAAGAGGCATCCTTCTCCCATGCCCTTCATCCCAGCGGAAACCCCAGTCTTGTGCTACAACTTGGTGAGTGTTTGCTATACCTTTATCTCTATGGACTACTTCAGGAAAGAGAGAGAGATTTGAAAAGGAATAACCCAGTACTTCATCTCCTACATGGGAAGGACCATTAATCTCTGGAATTGTTGATGCAGATGGTGGATGGTTGGCTGATTTTACATTGATGGTCTTAGCAGAATCTACTATTAATACAATTACTCATTCTCTTTGACTGTAATGTATGAAAATGGATAGTTACCCATTGCTAACATAAAGAAATAATGCTGGAAGTGATGCAGGACAGCAGAAGTGAGCAGTTGTAACTAGTTGTATTTGACTGACGAAAGGATTCATTGGGTTAGAAACCACATCTCATAAGGGTGACTTGAAGGCATACTAATAAAGGGAGTCATCAACAGATGTAGTGAACTGAGACATGTGGCCAGTGGATCTCTTACAGTTTCTAGACAGCTGAGGAGGCGACCCTTAGGTCCTGCTGTCATTTGTCATCAGACAACTGTGAAATAGCTACAGATAGGACTCTCGGTCAGGGGCTTCCTCTCGGAATGACAAGAGCTGATGCCTAAAATAGTTTAGAGGGGATCTGCTGTGCTGCTTTTGGCCTTTTGTTGACCTTACCTGATGCTGCGTTTTGTAATGCAGGCTTATAAATGTTTTAGTAGATTGTAGAGGATGTATGGATAGAATATATATTTTTTAAAAGGATTAAAAACTGTTAAAAATTCTAATAAGGTTTTTGTTCAGACTTTAACTTTCGGGTTTTCTCCTAGGACCATCCTAAAAAAGAGCAATCATGTGTGACGACGATGAGACTACCGCACTTGTGTGCGACAACGGTTCTGGTTTGGTCAAGGCTGGATTCGCCGGTGATGATGCTCCCCGTGCTGTCTTTCCCTCAATTGTTGGCAGACCTCGTCACCAGGTGGGCCTCCAAAGCATGTAGTACATTCCTTGTTCCAGCCAACATATTGTGTATTGGCTGTGGAAAACCATTGCAACGTATTATACAAACCAACTGAACTACAGTTGCTTGGTGATAACCCATGACTCTCTTCCTTCAGGGTGTGATGGTGGGCATGGGTCAGAAAGATAGCTACGTGGGAGATGAGGCTCAGAGTAAGAGGGGTATCCTTACTCTGAAATACCCCATCGAGCACGGCATCATCACCAACTGGGATGACATGGAAAAGGTATCAATCTCAGAATTGATAGAGAATGCTGAATTGTTCATTTGACACTTTTATTATTCATTTGAAGCAAATATAAAAGGGATTTTATTTCTATTAGTGAGCTACATACTCTGTTTGGTCACCTCTATGCATTCCTCCAATGATTTAACATATTTAAATGTATTTAGATCTGGCATCACACCTTCTACAATGAGCTGCGTGTGGCCCCTGAGGAGCACCCCACTCTGCTCACTGAGGCCCCCCTCAACCCTAAAGCCAACAGGGAGAAGATGACACAGGTACAATTAAGTTAAAATGTACATATTTATTATTTTTTAAATTATTTTATGTATTATTCTCAGGAGTTTAATTTATTGCACAATTTTTGAACTTCTTCACGGACGCTCTAACACCCCCTTGCAGCCCCTCTGAGCCTTGAGTTTTCTTAAACTATTTGAGTATGTGTTTACAACAAGTGTGCTGAAACCAGTGTTATTTTAGTATCATTGATATACTCCAATAGCTAATATTTTGAATTTTATTTTAGTTTTAGTAATTTTGTTGTCCGTTTTTGTCTTTTTTATTATTAGTTTTCTTAATATCTTTGTAGTTTTAATTTCATTTTGGTTATTTTAGTACTTCAACTTTCAAGAAAAATGAGAAATTTTACTTTTGTAACTTTATATTTTATTTCAGCTAATGTTTAAGTAATTATTAGTATTATTATCTAATATATTCCTCCCTTTACAGATCATGTTTGAAACCTTCAACGTCCCTGCCATGTATGTTGCCATTCAGGCTGTGCTCTCTCTGTATGCCTCAGGCCGTACCACTGGTCAGTGTCTATTAAGTCACTAGAAACAATACTTAACATTATATGTGCTAATTCCTATATAAATGTGTAATACTTAACATGCAAATGCATCATGTTACAGGTATCGTGCTGGACTCTGGTGATGGTGTGACCCACAACGTCCCCATCTATGAGGGTTATGCTCTTCCTCACGCCATCATGCGTCTGGATCTGGCCGGTCGCGATCTGACTGACTACTTGATGAAGATCCTGACTGAGCGTGGTTACTCTTTCGTGACTACTGGTGGGTGCTAGAAGAATTATACTTATACTGAATTTTGTTTAGAAATTAGCAAATTCTCTCCTGGCCTCAAGGGGGGGGGCACTTTTTGACACTTTTTTCAGAAATGCAAAATAAATATTTTCATTGTCTTTTCTCAGTATAAAATATACTTACTCTCTCTTTTCTTCTATAGCTGAGCGTGAGATTGTGCGTGATATTAAGGAGAAGCTGTGCTACGTCGCTCTGGACTTTGAGAATGAAATGGCTACTGCTGCCTCTTCCTCTTCTCTGGAGAAGTCCTATGAGTTGCCTGATGGCCAGGTCATCACCATTGGAAATGAGCGTTTCCGCTGCCCTGAGACTCTCTTCCAGCCCTCTTTCATTGGTGTGTTTGTCTGGACCTCAAATTACCTCTTTGCCTCACCCCATGTAGCCGTCTTTACATCACAATTGCTCCCTTGCTAACATAGTTTGTGTCCTTGCTCCTCACAGGTATGGAGTCTGCTGGCATCCATGAGACTGCCTACAACAGCATTATGAAGTGCGACATTGACATCCGCAAGGATCTGTATGCCAACAATGTCCTGTCTGGTGGTACCACCATGTACCCTGGTATTGCTGACCGTATGCAGAAGGAGATCACAGCCCTGGCCCCCAGCACAATGAAAATCAAGGTAAACATCCATCTGAATAAATGAGCTTGTTTCTTTTATAGCTGTAATTTTACAGTCTAACAACATTCATGTTCTCATGTTCATCCTCTAGATCATTGCTCCCCCTGAACGTAAGTACTCCGTCTGGATTGGCGGATCCATCCTGGCTTCCTTGTCCACCTTCCAGCAGATGTGGATCAGCAAGCAGGAGTATGATGAGGCAGGTCCCTCCATCGTCCACAGGAAGTGCTTCTAAACCTCAAAACCTCTTCAGTTCAATCCAACTAACCTTCCGTATGCATTTGTACCGTGCCTTGTGCTGTATATACATGTGTTGTTGTAATAAAAGTTGTGACGTGTAACAGTATTTTTGGCTCCCATTGTGTTTTGTCTCTGAGTAATTGATTAAGAAAATATAGCTATTATTTTGAGCTGACAAATACAGCCTTTTCAATTTTTTCAACAAAAGCTCTCAATTTGTTATGTTCATTCATTCTAAAGTCTATTAGCAATTTAGTAGATTTTTAAAATGTGTTTAAAACTTCTCAAAACTTTACACACACAGGCTATGTGGAAAATAGACCATAAAATAAAAGGCATATACAGTATGAGTTAAAAAGATCCTGAGTTGCATTTGAATGCAGTAGTGATGTTCCATAAATATTATAATAATGCCTGTTCCTGAGAAGAGACTACCAGGGAAACTACTAAATTACTTTTAAGCCATTATTGTTGTTGGTTATATTAAAGAGGAGTGAATTACATGCGAAAAAAGAACACGATGTAGGCTATTTGTATTGTAGACTATATTTGCATTGTAAACATTAAACTATTAATATTATAATTCGATTAAACTGACAGGTGCATTAGCCTACATTATCTGAACACGACGACACATGCAAGTGATTTATTTATTATTTAATGACATTTTTCCTTATTTCCTTGAACTTTGTCCCTTCTACCGTTCCCAATAAAATCCAGCAGCATGTTTAACGGAAATGTACAAGTCACAACGTAAACCAATGATCATTTGTAGCCGAGGTGAGATGATTCGGCTGCTTGGCAACAGAGCAAATGAAGCGAGGAAGAGGAGGAGGACGGCATCTGTGTTGAACCCGACAACCTCTTTCTCAATCCAGATTACATGGTAGGTTATCGCTTTAAATTTGGTTAGCTGTTTATTCTCTATAACTACAACACGCTGAGTTTTAGTTTTGCTGAAATAAGAATATGCTTCTTAATTTGCGTTTCTAAAATAACGGCCTGTGTTTTTATCAAGCCTGTTGACTTGTGACGTCGTTACAAACAGGGATGCGCGTTTTTTCTGAGCTCAATGTTTAAATCATAGGTCATCATAGCATCAGAATTATTGCCCAATTTCTACATTACCTTTTCGGCGAATACAAAATCTTACAAAATAACGTATATCTTTATTTAAAACTGGCGTTTTAGCATAAAGCGCAGCACCAATTTTACACTTCATGTTGTATTTATTGTCGGTGTAGTGAACGTCAACGATGACTTCGGCTCCGAAAATGACACACACGGTTCTTCTGAGTGTCATCATAAGCTCGATGGCCGTCGTTTCTGGCCGCAGTCCACGCACGGTGGATCAGGTGTCGGAGGCGGATATCCAGCGCCTGCTTCACGGTGTGATGGAGCAGCTGGGAATCGCGCGGCCCAGAGTCGAGTATCCCGCGCACCAGGCCACCAACATAGTCGGCCCACTCAGTATCCAAGGTAAGTGTTTCTCTGTATAATTGTAGGTAATTGCACGTTTTTTAAACTGTAAATGATCTCTGAGTTTAATAGGTGGTCCCTATAGCCTACTCCTCATTATGCGGTTGCATTCAGGTGTAATTTTACACTTTGTCCAATAGGTGGTGCCCATGAGGGACTCCAACATCTCGGGCCGTATGGGAACATCCCTAACATTGTTGCAGAGTTAACTGGAGACAGTGTTCCCAAAGATTTCAGCGAGGACCATGGCTACCCTGACCCTCCCAATCCTTGCCCTCTTGGAAAGACTGGTACGTTGGTCCAGATGTAAGCGAATGCACAAATATACAGCAGTGCCACCATTCATTTTGATTAATCGGCTTAGAAAGTATGTTCAATATTTGATTGGATTGAGGGTGTTTACCATATTCTCCCAAAGGAATGACAACTGTAAACTTTTGTGAATGGCCTAAACACTTTTGTTTAAAAAATGTGATGTTCTTATAGCTGCTGATGGATGTTTAGAGAACTCTCCAGACACTGCAGAGTTCAGTCGAGAATTCCAGAAACATCAGCACCTCTTTGACCCTGAGCATGACTACCCTGCACTCGCAAAGTGGGTGAGTTCACACTTGACACCTTGAAAAAGGCTGAAGGAGACTTAAAATTTGTCATTTAAATAAAATGACTGATTCATTGCACTTAACCCCGGGTTATCATGGCTCTAAACCCCGCTTTTAACCCTAGGTAAAGGTAATGTCAACTGTCAAATGATAAAGGAAAACATGTCAACTGGAGTAAAGAAGAGACCGTTTCATTCTTACATCTATAGCCCTAAAAGTCCATTCTGGAAAACTTGATAGCACTGTCAGCAGTATATAATATGAGGATGCACAATGCTAACGCCATTATGTAAACAGGTTTCATGCTGTGTTTGACACTGTAATGACACTGACACCGCAAATATGCAAAACAAGAAGGTTAAGTAATGTACAGTGTGAAATGTCTTATGAATACACAGGATTAATTGTTAACCCTAAATAAATTATGGGCAGTGTGAAACCTGAAGCAATTGATAGCCCGAGATTCTGGTCTGTAGCAGACTGCACTAAATATCTATTTTTATTCTTTCAGAATAAAGGACTGTTGTATGAAAAACTGAAGGGAGGGCCAAAAAGAAGAAAAAGGGTAAGCTAGAAATATAATTTTCTGTGCCTTTTGGTTGCTTCTTTGTCAGTAGAGGCTCAACACATGAATAATTAGATGGAGCTGTTGCATATACATATTGTATTTTCAGAAAAAATGTCACAGGATCTGTCACTGACTGTGTTTCAGAGTGCAAATCCATACCTGATGGGACAGAGGCTGGATAACGTGGTGGCCAAGAAATCAGTGCCACATTTCCCAGAGGAAGATGAGGTTGAAACTGCTACAAGCAATATCAAAACCTGAACATCATGTTATTTATAAAATCTTTACAATGAAAATCAGTTTCACAGTAAAATCAGCATTAAATTATGTGTGATATTCAAATGAATCATAATATTAATAGAGCAGCAAAGGGCGACTGTAATATGAATTATTATTCTCTTGGCACAACTTTTGCTGTCATGCCATTTAATCAAATAAAAATGATGTATATGTTCATGTGCAGATAATTTGAGACATGTTTTTTACTTCATGATTCATCTAAATTACAAACATCACAATATGCATTCATCATGAACTTCCTTACTCTCTTGAAACACTGGACCATCCCCAAAATGCTGTGAATGATCTTAGACCGAGAGGAGGCGTGGACTGCCCCATTCTCTTAAATGTCTGCGCTCAGAAAAGAGCTCCAGACCTTATTTTGACTCTGACTCTGAGTTCTGGATCATTTGGTTCAACCTATTTTTAATCGTAGTTTGTTATGGTATACAAAGAGCTTTGTGAATATAGCTGCAGTCCATGTGAAGAAGTTTGAACCATTATTAATCTGAGGTAAGTCTGCATATCTACTGGAATTTTATTTATTTTTTAAGTGACAGCTGTGTGGTTTTAGTGAAATGTGTTAATAGAAATGAGCTGCCAGAGGGAATTAGCAATTGGCTCTCAAAATTGTGTAGGGAATTTATATATATAAAAAATGTAAATGTGTTTAAATGACTGTGAACTTTATACAGTGTATGTTTTGAAATATTTTAAGTTTGGTAGTTGTGTTCATTTTATATGTTTACGAAATGTTTTGATAAAATATATTAAATAATATCGCTTTTTTTATTAAAACACCTATATTTCTATTTTTTTTTAGTTAAAACAACTATATATATTACTGTATATTTAATGACATCTAATGTTCTGTTTCTTTCTTCATGTGAAAGGATGACTAAAGACGCATTAGCTGTCACTATCGTGGTCTTGTGGCTGCTCTGCAATCCGGCGAGGATCAGGGGAACCGGGGGATTTCAAGGCGCCATTCCTCACCCAAATAAATACAGCCCAAACCAGTCGGAACAGTCACCGCAGGCCAGTTCCAGGGGAACGGGACCGCCTTCAGTCGGGGACGAGGTGCTGGACTCCAGCCAGGAGGCTTTACACGTAACGGAGCGCCGTTACCTCAAACTCGACTGGTGTAAAACGCAGCCGCTGAAACTGATGATCTACGAGGACGGGTGCCAGCCGCGCGCCATCATCAACCGCTTCTGTTACGGACAGTGCAACTCATTCTACATACCTCGGCACGTTTATCAAGAGGACAGTGCGTTTCAGTCGTGCTCCGTGTGTAAGCCAAAGAGTTTCACTACCGTTACTTACACTCTCCTCTGTCCTGGGCAAACTCCCAGCACCAAGAAGAAACGTGTGCGCCGCGTGAAACAGTGCCGCTGTACTTCTGTCGACTTGGATTAAACTTGCTGACGTCATTGTTGTAGACTACTTTTGTCTGAAAGTCACAAATTCACATAACTGAATAATGTAGGAACATGATTGATTTGTTTCCTCCATTATTAGTTGTTCAGTCATCAAAATGTGGCCTTTATATTGTGAAGAAATACAATTGATGCCATTAAATGTGTTATAAAACAAGTTGGATAAGTTATGGTACTATAAAATAGTGACATAAAAAATATGCTTATATTATTATATTATTCTCCACTGTGTGGAGCAAGATTTGCGCATTGATGCAAATAGCTCTTTTGTGGCTTGATTTGTAATACATTACATATTAGGCTATGGATGTAAATAAGCCATTTTTCACCAAATCCATTCCATCATTTTTTCCTGGTCTTTATACCATATTGCAATGTAAAAAGATTGTGGTGCCAAGTTACAGCCTTTTTAATCACTTGATGAAGAAAATCTAGGTGAACAAACATTACAAGTTAAATGCATGGAAAATTGTTTTTATATTAATGAAAACTTTTTACAGTGTTGAATTTATTATAAAAGGAACAATATTACTGTGATTAAATGGCAATAAGATGTGATGAAGCAACATAACTGTCAGCTATACAAATGTGTGATGTTATAAATATAGTTTGCTTAGTTTTGAAAATTTTATAAATTCATCTCTTATTAAAATGTTTTTTAAATGTTTAAATAATCTTGCGCCAAAAGTTATATGTAAATTAATATCAAAACAGAGTAGTAAGGGGATCGCGACAAGAGGTGCAACTACACAGAACTGTATAATACCACAGAGAAAAACTAAATTTGCACAATCTACATTTTCAGTTCAAGGTACGTTGTTATGGAACAGCTTGTCAGCTGAATTGAAAATGCAAACACAGTTGAATATTTTTCAAACAAAACTGAAAAAGTGGTTCAAACAAAAGCAGATATGTGAACATTGATGGTGGTATATAGTCTTAATTGTTTATTTTATTTCATTTTATTTCACTTGTGTTTTTTGTTTTTTTTTTGTTTAGCCCAACCAGGGACTGGGGCTGCAAATTAGCCTTTGGCTAGAAGCCTATATGTAGAGCATCGGCTGCATGAAATTGTAGCAATGTTATACTGCATTGTCCCTGTTAAATAAACTAATAAATAAATAAATGTTCATCCAAATGAAACTGATAGGGTAGTTTAATATTATATTATATTGTGTACATTATCTTTGTTTTGTAATATTCTGTAATGATTTAATATGAGCTTAAAAAGTTACTCAACTTTGTTACACAATGTACAAAATAAAGTTACTGCCTTTTCCAAGTCGAATGTCGAGGCTGCTTTTTTCAACCCTTAATTGTTTAGACTGGTGAAAATCCCAGAACAGATTGAGCTAACTTGTAATATAAACATTTTTTTAAATGTTTCTCATTTTGAACAGAATTCATTCATAAATGAAACAAAATCCAATGGCTCATTTTTGGACAGACAGGCTGTCATCCTCTAACTTTGCAGTCACGAAGAAAAATGTCACACAAGCAGGTGCACCTCATTCTGACCCTGCCAAAAATGCAAGTTCCTGGGTCTTAAATATAAATGTATCTGGTCCTCTTTGGAAATGGCGGATGGGCTTAGCTGGTGGTCAGGCTTGCTTCTTTCAGACGCAGTCTCTCTTTCTGAAATATGCAGAAATATGCATCATTATGAAGTCCCATTTTGCTGTGCATGCGTTATGTAGTATACAGGAATAGTTTACCCAAAAAATGAAAATTTGCTGAAAATTTACACACACAGACATCTGTTCTGATGAAGAAACTCATCTACATCTTGGATGGCCTGAGGGTGAGTAAATAATAAGCAAAATTTCATTTTTGGGTGAACTATTCCTTTAACTGGATTCAGAAAAGTTTTAAAAACCCGATTCATGAAAGTACAATAGTTACTAGTGTTTGAACTGCTTATCTATCTGCCACCCACACCTCAGCAAGGATAAAGGCAGACTCTTACCAGTCCATTCGCATGTGCCTTTCTGGTATCAATCTTCTTCTCTGCTGTCATGTTGCGCACTGACTGTTGGGCCTCTTTGATTCTGAAGTCAAAATGAGCACAGATTGTACTTTACGCAACCATAATGTTTCAAGTCCAGCAAGCTTTAATGCTGAAATTCACTAAAAACAACAACTGCCAGTGAAGAAGTTCCCATTAACTAGGTTATCACACTGTGTGGTTGATCAGAGCAGTTAAATACGATGCTAAATGCTCAAGATGCTGTTAACTTCTCACCTCTGTTTGGATATGACCTTGTTCTCTCTCTTCCACCTGATTTTGAAATCATTGCAGAATTCAAACCAAAGTGTGAAAACATGGCCTGGCACAATCTCTTTCTCTCCAGAACGTGGCTTCAGTCCAAAATACTCCACTAGGTCAGAGAAGCTGAGGAAGGAAAGTCATGAGGCAAAACTGTAAAAAAAAATTGTTTATAAAGTTTGCATTTTTTGTAATATTTTGAACAAGAGTGATGTTCTACCTTTTACATGCCGATATCACTTGATGTTCCATAGTAATTAGCTCTTTTTGTGCTGTAAAATGAAAAATGTATATCAACAATTAGCCAGTTAGGATATTTGCATTCAGATTATATCATAATCAGAACCACATTCAATATTAAGAGCCAATATCTCTTCTATTACTTCAAGATCTCCATTTTTCCTCTTTAACAGTGACAATGCACTGCTCTGACAGTCATACAGACAACATTATTGTAATTTTATTCATAGCCTTTCTACAAGGGCCTCAAAGACAATGTTGAAACTCCTTTACTAAGAAGTCTCCTTCATTGCCAAAGTCTCCCTGATTCCTATCTCCTGACTCTGCTATCTTGTACAGGTACGGAGTCACAGACACTTATCAGGTCCCCCAAAAGAGCACATGGCAGATATTCTTCATGACTGCAGGATGTGTGCTGTCTTATCAGTGTAGTGGAGACAATCAAATAATTGTAGTAGGAAGAATGTGAGGAAAGGAAAAGCTTTGGTGCTATGTACATAACAAACATGTATATAAATACATACATAAACTACAAACAGAATAAATCTTATTTGTCTAGCGTTGTCTCGTCCAGCTGAACTGTAGTAAATGACGACAAGTTTATGTCACCATATATCTGCCTCTATGATCTGCAAAACAAAAAAATCTTGTATACAATCTAAGCAAACTTTTGTACTCCTCTCCATCAATCATCTAGAGAGGCAGGTCGTCTCAGAGACCAACAAGACTTCATATCTGAACAAGGTAGACGAGAGGGATTGGCTGATGTGACAGAGCACATAAACAGAAGACTTAAAAACTTTGAATACAGATCCTCTTCTAAAAGGTAATGTGGGCTAAGCTCATGTATCTTAGCATAGCTCACCGTTGGCAATGAAAAAGTCCATTTTCTCCTTGAAGGGATGTACGTGCTCATGAGATGAGTTGGTACACACAGTTAGGACATCCTTTTCACAAACTGTACGAGACAAAAACAATAACATTGGGTTAGAGTGAAGTCCCTGACCAGGTCCAATTTGAAGAAGTCATTCATTGTAAAACAAAGTTTACACTAACTTTAACGCAATATTTTAGCCACAAATAAACAGTAAGATTTTTTTTTTCTTTCTGTTAGACCACCATGAGCGCTTACTTTTCATTCCAATAACTCAGATTTTGAAGAACAAATGCCACAATGAAGCTAGAAGAATTTCTAAACTCTTATGTTCTTTACAGATGCCTTCTCACTAAGGTGATTTAAAATAAAGTGTACATTTATATTAAATGAATGGCAGTTACCAGTAAAAAGTACAAAACTGCAAATACAATGACATTCTTTCTAATCACATCACTAAAGTGCTTATATGCTAATATGTAACCAAGATGTTATTTTACAAATAGAGATGTTTATAAAAATGAGTGATTTTACTGGTGACTCTAATAATTTTTTCCCTTTTTTTGGAAAAGAAATCAATACTTTTACTAAGCAAGGATGCATTAAATTGATCAAAAGTCACAGAAAAGATTTCTGAAGGACCATGTGACATTGAGGACTGGAGTAATGGCTGCTGAAAATTCAGATTTGTCATCACATGAATATATTGTTCAGATATATTAAAATAGAAAAGTTACTTTAAAATGGTAATAATATTAAAAAATTAATGTATTATTAATAAGTTTTTACTAGACTTTTGATCAAATAAATGCAGCCTTGTATTTCAAAATACATTACTGGTGAAACGGATACAATTTTTAAAAATCTATTAAAAATCATATTTTAAATATAATGTATGTGGCCACGTTTACTACTCTGCTATTGCCACATTCTGAGTGGGCGATGATTGCATTTTTTCTTTTTTTTTTTCTTTTACCAGGAATCAACCATCATTCACAACTTCAGCTTAAGTTGGTTTTATCAAGCCATATAAAATCACAGCTACTGTGGTCAAAGCCATTAGCACATCACTGATTACTTGCAGATGGAATGAAAGCACTTTCTGCTGATGAAGAAAATTCTGTCAGTGCCTAATTACAACATCACTGGGTGAATTATGCAGATTACATCTGTAAAAACAATGATTACAGTCAATTGATTTTGATTATGAGCGGTTAATGTGAAAATGTGTAACACAAGGGAATTTCCAAAGTCTAAAAACAAGTTGAGCGACAGCATTCTACTGTAGGTATGTTGATATTGTACTGTATATATATTGGTATAGCCTAATTGTGATGAGGTAATTTTAGTAATTACCTTATTTTTCTTGTGTTATAATCAAATGAGAATAGTCATTATTTGTTCACCCTCATGTTATTCCAAACTTGTATGACTTTCTTACTTTGATGTTAAAACTGTTTGGCCTTTACAATTAAAGTCAAAACTGGACCCCTATGACTTTCATTGAATGAACAATAAAAAACACTCAGATATTTTTCAAAATATCTTCTTTTGTGCTCCACAGAAGAAAGAATGTCATACAGGTTTGATATTTCAAGAATTTTCAAACTAGCCCTTTAAAACCTTTTTGTTGGCACTTGTTCCTAACCAACTGCCTCTAACCAGTGAACAAGAAAACACAATAGAGCTGAAGCTCCACCTGTGACAGAGTCAGAGGTTTTCAAATGTCTTTTTCTCTAGGTAAGATCTGTTTTGATGCACCTCTGATCGCATCCTCAGATAGTCATTGTACCACCCTTGGACCTACGCAGCACTGTTTGTTCACCGTCCAATCAGAGGATCAGAGGAGCCAGTCTCCTGCCCCAGTCATAATACACCCTGATGGGAACCCAGGACTGTTGGACATGCTCCATCTGCATCTCAACTCCAGATAAGGCTACACACACTACTGTTTTCATTAAGCAGTTGTGTAAACTGTGAACACGGCTGGCAATGACGAAGAAGTTGAGGGTCTTTCCCACAGCATTTCTACGAGAAATATCGATTAATTACAGTCTAGCTTGATTCGGTTCTCATATATGTAGTTTCCGCCAAGGCGGCTCACAGCTACATTCAGGTCTTCTCAACTGTGCACCGCCGTGAGCCAAACCACAATCACAAAGAGATCAAAAAGATGTCTCAAACGCAAACCAGATGAATCAGCTGTGGAGACTGAGAGCATTAGATGCGCTTCACAATGTTGTCATAATTGTCTCTGGAAAATAAAATCACAGGGACATTCCCTTTTTGTGTAGGCACACAGTGACTAATTTGATTAGTGCAGCACTTTCTTGCTCCGCAAAATAACATCGCAGACAAATGCGGTCACCTTGAGCAGCCAAAACCTCAGTGGGGCCGTAAGTAATGCACCCAAGACACCAAAAATTGAACAAACACAGCACAAAAACAAAAAAACAAAGACACGATTCTCTCGCAGTCATGAGGGGAGTTCAAACAGCAGGAGAAAAAAAAGGGAGAGCGCGATGGGCCAGATTTGGCAGTCTCTCCGTCGCCCGATAAGAAAGGCTTGTTGAGAGGTAAAGAAAAGAATCTCTGACACACATCTGCAGGGCCACACTGAACTCGTACTGATACAGTGTAGCACGAGAACGGCAGTGCATCTCTGTGCAGATAAAGCCCATCCCTCCAGCGATAAGCTGCTCTTCTCTCAGATTACATAAGCGCCAAAGCACTGTAGCCTTTGGCCCCTCCGATGGAGCTAAAGAATCACACAATGCCAGAAGCATCTGATGGGCAGGATTAAAGTCATATCTAAAAGGCGCCAGGGCAAAATCACACAGACTCCACTTCGTCTCCGAATCTGTGCGTGCACATATGTACATACACAAACATGTCTGTATATTCCACCTGATCTAATGTGGTTTAATAATGAGTTGTTGCTAACAGATGCTGTAAAGTCCTCAGGATTGAACTGGAGCCATGTTGCAGGACTGTAGCCATCCATCCGCCAAAGCCCATGTTATCTTGCTTCTTTTGATGCTAGAGTAAATCAGTGGCACGCTAAAATCGTTTTTTTTCAAGCCCTTCAGAGTGTTTTTGGTCATTCTTACCTGTCAGGTCTCTGTTCAGCTTCCTGAGATCCTTTGAGAGGTCATCAAACTTCACTTGAGAGGAAAGGAAAACATCTTGAGGTTCGGGCAAAGGAAAGATGCTCTTTTCTGTCCCAGCGTTCTGAAGAGAAATTTAAGGGTCGGTGACATATTTGAGTGTCCAAGATAAAGAAAGGTCTTAAGAATCTATATTATAACACACGTGTCAGGGTTTTAGAAATGTACACCAGCATTTTGGGGTTGGTAAGATTTTTTTATGTATTTAAAAGAAGTCACTTTTGCTCACCAAGGCTGAATTTGTTTGATCAAAAATACAGTAAAATATTGTACTATTGTGAAATATTATTATAACTTAAAATAACTGTTTTTATTTTCACATACTTTTAAATGTCATTTAATCCTGTGATGGTAACGCAGCATTACTCCATTCTTCAGTGTAAAATGATCCTTCAGAAATCATTCTAATATGTAGTGCTGTTAAACGATTAATCGCGATTAATCGCATCCAAAATAAAAGTTTTTGTTTACATAATATATATTTGTGTACTGTGTATATTTATTATGTATATATAAATACACACTCATACAGTATATATTTTGAAAATATTTACATGTATTTACATGTATATTTTTATATTTACATCATTTATAATATATAAATGTATTTAATATACAAATATAACATATTTTTCTTAAATATATACATGCATGTGTTTGTATTTATATATACATAATAAATATACACAGTACACAAATATATATTATGTAAACAAAAACTTTTATTTTGGATGCGATTAATCGCGATTAATCGTTTAACAGCACTACTAATATGCTGATTTGATTGAGATCAAGAAACATTTCTTATTATTATCAATGATGAAAAGCTGTACTGCATAATATTTTTGTGGAAGTGAATGAATATTGTGGGATGAATAGAAAGTTCAAAAGAACAGCATTTATTTTTAAATATAATCTTTTGTAACATTATAAATTGGTCAATTTAATGCGTCGTGTCAAAAAAAATCTAATTGAACAGTACTGTTCTTTTTTATTCATGTAGGTTTTAAAAACCTTTAATACCATTTTTAAGAAAAAATGAATTCATCGACTAAATGTATTATGCTGTGAAGCAATTTTGTTAAAACATTTTTTCTTCATTTTGATATCATTATGACAGCACCCTGACATTTTTTAATCTAATTTAATTTTCACTGGTAAATTAAAAATATTGCATATTAGTATATTCAGGTCATTGTATGAATTGCATTTTTCATGTATCACTGAATAAATGAACAGAAAATAATTAATTAATTAATTAATAGGAAAAAGAGTTGTGTCATTGACCCTGAAAATAATGTGACCAGAAGAAATGTGCAGTTCTGCACTGTGCAAAATAAAACATTGCATGTGAAGAATGCTTTACCTTATCAAAGTGATGAAGATAGTAGGAAACAATGTAGTCCAACAGACTAATGTGGTTTTCCTGTAGATTTATAGAGAATGATGTCAAAAAATGATGTTGAAAAAACAAACTGCATTGAGACTCTATCAAACTCAGTGTGTTTGTATGTGTGGCTAGGGCTTTCACAGTGTAAACCACGGGCTCATGAAATGGAGAAAAACGTTACCCTGCTCTTGACGTCTTTAAGCTTATGAAGAATCTCAAGCCCGAAGCCGTCAGCCTGTCCTCGAGCTCTGCTGCCTCCATTCATGTAGTTTCCCAGAGCAAGCACCAGTCCTATCACCTCTTTCACACTGTCTTTCTCCAACAGATACTAAAACACATCAACATTTATTGTGCATTTATCACTCTTCATAATAGAGATGTTGGGGACAAAGCAAGCACTTAGACCTCACTTGAATAAAGGGCTGTTTTTTTGACTGTTAAGAATGCCAGCATTGATACTTTATCAAATGTTTGATAATATCTGAGGTCTGACCCCTTTGAAAAGTGCCTTTGTACCTTGCAGACGTGGAGAATAATCTCAGTCTTGCGCTGTACGGAGGCAACGGCGTCAGTGAACTTCGACTGAAAAATGAAACAGTGAACTCGACTGGAGAACTCAGGGATCTGGGAGAGTTCATACAGGAACCTGTCAAGGAAAAGCAATGAACATCTGTCAACCTAAAGTGTGTAGTGTTGAAAACACTACTCTGTCTTCGTCTGTCCTCAAATGAAGGAACCTTAGAGAAGTATACATTGCAAAAAGTGCCCTTGTAAGTGACAACTGACGTATCACTAGTTGCTAGTTGCATGAAAAAGTGAGTTATCTGGTGTGTTTCTGGAATATCTCACTGTTCAGGCTTGTCCAGTAGTTTGACCTGCTCCTCGTCTGAGGTTTCATAGTGTTTCTTAATCTTCTCTAACTCCTCAGGCTGAGCTCTCTGGGAGAAACAGAACAGACGCATTCATATGACAACTGACCAATGATACACACATAAACTCACGAAACCACACAGGAACCATCAATTATTTAGTTATACTGGAACTGGAACTAGTCTTTATGTGCATTTTCTGGAGTGATTTTGTTGAGAAATGTGAGTTGAATGGATTTAAATACAGTAAAATAGTAAAAAATTTAGGCAATATCCTTGGTTCATTATAAGTTAAGCTCAATTTAATCTCAGAATTGTAGCTCCTTTTTTAAATAAGCAGAAATCTGAGTTAGTGAGACATTACCAATGGAAGTGAATGGGCTTAATCTGTAAACATTAAAATATTCACTGTTTCAATAGTATAACCACAAGATGTAAACAAAAGGTGTGTTTAAAATTCTATACAATTGAACTTTGTTACCAAGATGAAAATGAACCATAAACCTTTATATCACAGTAAAAATACGTTAGAATAATTAATGTGCTTTATATAAAATGATAATCTCCACATTTCTGCTTTTAAATCTTCCAAACATTGGCCTCATTCACTTTCATTGTAAGAGCCTCACTGTAACCTCCATTTTTGCTATTTTTAAACAACAAAAAAGAGAAAACATGCAAGTTGTGCAGGATATGCAGAACTTTGTGAATGATGGATGTTCAAATTCTGTGCAGAACTACTGTTTTGGAGGCTGGAATTCAGTATGGGCCTGTATATAAGTACATTTCCAGTGTGGCAGGATACTTACATTTTCATACAGGGCTTCAATAGCATCCAAGTCAACCACAGAATTGTCCAGAGTCAAAACAGCTGTGTAAGGAAGAAGTATTAGTCTCAAGACAAGAAGACTGATAAGTTATTGCACATGTGTGTGTCATGGATGTTATATGTGAATGTAATAGTTGCTAAATATGTATTTGAGAGCTTTTTTCCTGAAGGAATTCACTGCTCAATTTACTAAAGTCATCAAAAACATCTGCCTGTTCGACTCTGTTAAGCCAAGCTGTGATGACTTCAAGATTGTCAACGGGAAAAGTATACGTTTAGTAAGTAGGACTGATATACACACCCTAATGTGGAGAACCCAAAGAATACTTCTAGCGGTAAACCACAGGACAAGTTTATTTAACAAACATACAGCCAATTTATCCCTAATAAGAGCTGGAGCCAATCACATTGTGGCAAGATATGTCTCAGAATCATTTCAACATCATGTCTTAGCTTGCCTTTCGCCATCCAGGCCACACAAATATGTATCATTTTAACATGTCTGTTTATTATTAGTGGAGGAAAAATGAGTCTGGATAGAATAAAATGACACTCTGCTGAGCTGGTGGTCGAGTATTTCTCAGCATATATGAGGCTGTTCAGTGTGATTTACCTTGCTGGATGTCCTTCATCTCCAGATGGAGACTTGAGATTAAGATGCCCACGGCCTGAGAACGCTTGCCATCCAGTAATTTAATGACCTACAATCCACATTCACAAGACAAAGCTCACCACAGCATTTCATTTCTAAATGACTTAGATCGCAAATTAAGTGCATTCTGCTTACTCTACCATACGAATACAAGGTCGCAAAGACTCAAAAGTGGAATGAATGAATAACAAAAGAACCTTTGGGAAATTCCAAACTTCCATTATAAAATCCGCCTGCCAAAGGTAACAATGGCACGATCACATTTCATAAACAGGTTCATTTATTTCTAATTATTCCCATTTCCTATAATTATATCAATTTCAAAGGCATTTGAGGGATCCTGATATTACACATAAGCATTTATATCAAAAATCGCAGATTCTATCAAGTGACAGCACCTGATAAATTGTGTTTCTGTTTATAGAAAAGTAATTATCAGAGGTGAATGCGTGAATGCATCAGTTATGCTAGTGTTCCAGTCATATATATTATTCGGAAGTGTTGAAAACTGCTCCACCTAGTGGACACTTATCAAATCTGTACTTTGAGCAATGCATGACATTTACGCATTTTGCCAGACAGCGAAGGGGGAGAGTTAAGAGTTAAATCAAACCCACAACCTCGCATTTGCTATACAAATATCTATGTAATGAAAGGGATGGATCATCTCTATGTCATATCATTTTTCTCATCTTCAGGCAAGAGCGGTACCTTCCTGGCTTTGGTTTTCTTCTCATAGGCTTCAGATAGGGGCTTTCTTTTGGTGGGTGATGTGGCTTTAGCAAACAGTTCCGCAAACTCATTGGTGTTTATTATCTCTGGCTCTTCCAGGGAACTCCATAGCATATTGTTCCTTAGAAAAGACAGAAACAGATGACGAGAGATTTTATGTTTTTCGAATATTTGACGTTTTCAACAGTTTCTGCTCACTTTAAGGCTTATCGAGACTGAATCTTCACACTTCAAAGTCACAGAACAGGCCACGACTGAAGCATTTCCTAATACTGGCATCTGTAAAAACCAAAGTTACATGAGTTATTTACTGCTGCTGGGTAACCATGCCTGAAAGGAGGAAAAGGAAAATCAACAGGGGCTCAATGTGAGTAAT
>JAFVLL020000484.1:0-22500 GCA_021397915.2 Tor tambroides
ACTCCCCCCACCTACAATCCCTGCCGGACCTGAGACTCGAACCCACGACCTTCGGGTTACAAGTCCAACTCTCTATCCATTAGGCCATGGCTGCCAATGAGGGGTATAAGGACAAACAGCCAAAAATGGGGTTTGGCGAGTTTTAATTACAGTAATTTGACCGCAAAAAAAGGTCAACCGTGCGGTTACAATGCACATTAAAGGGTTAAAGGTGCACTAAGCAATATTTGAAAAACGCTTTTGACCATAGTGTCAAACCGAGTCCCAAAACACACTTGTAACCAATCAGCAATAAGGGGCATGTCTTGTAATGACAGAGAGAAGAGAGCGCTCAATTTGAGTGCACAGGATGGATATTAGCAGATCGACTATAGATAGAGAGAAATGGAATATAAAAAAGAGGAAAATATCGGAGAAACAAAACATTAAAATAAATGGTTACGATCAGGCAAGAGGTAGGACCCACGTAAATACCGGAGCAGCTTGCGTTGTTTGCACTGTAAAAAAAAAAACCAAAAAAAAAAACCCCTGTAGTTTTTACAAAATAATTTTGGCAGCCAGAATAATTTTGTTAAAAATACAGAAAAACTGTAAACACATTTACGGCCAAAAACTGCAAATTTAACAGAATAGAACTGTAATTTACAAACAAGAAAATGTAAACCAGTAAATTCAACAACGCTCACTGCTATTAAAATCTGTTTTGTACCTTTAACATACTGACAACCACCATAATAATGCAGGTGGTAAAAGAGAAACCCATATGAAGAATCAGTGCTCATCACAAGTAGCTTCGCCACAAGCAGAAGTATATACTAATACACATAACACAAAACACCATCATGGTAACACACGACACTTAATGCAATAAACATTCATTAAACAACAGAAGATGTAACATAAAGCCCAAATGTACATAACTGATAAAAAAAAAACTATTAAAAAACATGATTATTTAAACAAAATACTTTCAAATGTGGAGTGTCACGCAGGGAATTCTGGGAATATCAGTTTACAGTTTTTGACTGTAAATTATGCATTGATTATTTTCTTTTTTACTTCTAAAAACTGTAGAGTTAACTGCATTTTACTGTAAAATTACATTAAATGTCTGGTTAGATCTTTTACAGTTTTATAGTATATAGTACGGGAACTTACTGTTAACCTATTAACAGTTTTTTTTGCTTTTTCTTTTTTTTCTTAGCATTTTTACAAAACTTTACAGTTAAAATTACTTATTTTTTACAGTGTTTTCTTGATAGGTGAGTAACGTTGATTTTGCATTGTTTCACACAACTTATCTGTGTTGTCATTTGATTGAATATGCTTGTGTGTCATCTTCACTTGTTTCTGCCATCGTCATTATGCCAGGGTTGTGTTCTTATGTGTGGGGTGGAGATATCAAAATAGGGACGAGGTCCTGTTGGGGTATGGGCGTGTTTGTTTTGGTGCTATCAGATATCAACATCGTTAGGCAAAAATCACTTAGTGCACCTTTAAATGCTACATCACCACTCAAACCGGGCCGACATTGAGATACGTGCAGCATCTGTGCTCTTGAGACAGTAATTGGTGTTGTGCTGACAGATTCGGTAATGCGACGGGATCAATGCAATGCATCAATAATTCACATTTCCTTTTAAGCCGTGAGTGATGCACGCTTGACAAACAACATTTATTGGTTTTGCGCCCTTTTTTTTATGCCGTTGGGTATCAGTGTCACTCGGTGCACATTGCACATCACAGGTAGTCGGATATGTCAGGATCCGTTCCACAGGCCTAATCTAAGCCTTGTTCCCACTTTGCGAGGCTGTTCATTCTCGGTTCCTTTCATCTTGCAACTAGTAGAGGCATCTTATCAGCGGCTCTGGCGAGGCGCCCTTCACCAATCTGTCTCTCTAATCTCTCCGGCCTCGGTCGTATCAACTCTCTTCTCTGTGGATTTTCCTCCCCTTCTTTCCCAAATTACTAGGAAAGCACAAACAGAGGCTGTTGATTTCTCCGTGTTTAATTAGTGTTGAAAAAACACGGCTTAATCCCGATCTTTCAGAGCGGTCATTTGTTGGATTCCTTCAGACTTGATTTTCTATGCTGGATGTGTCTGTAGCATAAGTGCCTGCACTTTAGCATGGATTTTCTTGTGGAGATGGATAGACATAGTTTATTGGTCCCTGAGGGTGAATTGGGGTGCGAAGACAGACGCCGTATTAAAAGTAAATTGCTCATAAAACACCACCATACATCCACAGTGCAATCAAATGAAGCATAGAGTGAGGAATTAAGGTCTAATATGCAGTAATGCCAATATCCTAACATGATTTACACAAGTAGGACACGATCCTGGATGAGCATCCTTGCTAGTCATTTATCTACTTCAGCCTCGTGTTTTTAAATTTAAATGCAGTATAAAATGACACTCACAAAATAATAGAAACATGTATATCTGCTTTATATTGTTTTGATGCCAAAATTCAAAACTCGTCTTTTTGTGCATTAGTGGTGGTGATATGACTCTTCCTGCAGGTTATATTGCACCAGCTCTTTAAATGAGTGATTTGAATCATTCACTCAAGTTGATATGTTCCACAACAATGATTCATTACTGAACTAAACAAGTGATTGTCTTTTTGAGTGAGTCATTTGAGTCATTTACTCAATTGATTCATTTATCAACACTGATTCAATTATAAATGCAACATGTTTGTCTTTTGAATCATTCACTTAATGATTTGTTCAACAGCTTTGATTCATTAAGGAACTGAACAAGTAATTCTTTAAATCATTGGAATCATACACTAAGTTGATTTGTTCAACACGGATTGATTCAGAAACAAAACAAGTGACTGTCTATGAGTCGTTTAAGTCCTTCACTAAATCGATTAGTTCAACGCCATTGATTCATTCATGAATGGAACAAGTGATCGACTTTGTGAATGACTATTTTGAATCATTCACTCAATCGATTTGTTCAATAGCATTCATTTATTCAGGAATGAAACAAGTGACTTCATGAGTGAGTCAGTTGAATCATTCACTCAGTTGATTTGTTCAGAAGAATTGATTCATTCAGAAACAAAACAAGTGACTGTCTTTGAGTGAGTCATTTGAATCCTTCACTCAATCAATGAATGGAACTGGAATTGTCGTTAAGAATGAGTCATATGAATTCATTAAAAAACACTGAATCATTGTTTGCTCAAAACAAGTCATTCGTGAACAAAATAAGTGGCGGTCTATACGAGATTGAATCATTCACTGAACTGATTTGTTCAGATTGCTAATTCATTCGGGACCAAAACAAGTGACTGAGTGAGTCATTGAATTATTCACACAGCTGACTCATTCAAACATTCATTCAGGAACAAATGAATTTAGCTGTGTACCGTGTGTGTGTGTGTGCATTGAAAGAATCGTTATGGTACCAAATACTCCGCTTGTCCAATTAGGGTTTATGTAGCTTGCAAGCATTCATTCACCTAATCCCATCCGCATTTCCATCCAATCTGTAAAGCAGAAAATCCACACGGTCAACCCTCCATGACTGGATCCAGCAGAGCTGTGGCCAATCAGCTTACGATTACACACTTCAGACCCTTGAGCAAGAAAACGGAGGCTGTTTCAGACGGACGGATGGCATACAGAGTCTCACTCTAGGGTTTTGTCCTAATGGACGTGTCATGTTAACGGTATATGACCCTGCTAGCAGGCGGCAAATGACTTACATAATAATACTTTTTGACACAGTGGCAGATCTCGACAGCCTTGTGTAGCGGCACACAATGGGCCGTTTTTTTGCGCAGCGCAGCACAATGTCACACTCTGAGTGCAGCACATGGCAGTCAGCAGCACACAATTATGCTGCACAGATGAGCTCTCACTCTCCATCACGCTGAGCGGCCTCATTCTTTCAGCGTGCCTAGCCTCTCCAGACCCTGCAAGCGAGGTCTTTTCATCGCTGGGAGTCAGTGCTCATGAGTTACTGCTGCGGTAATAGAGGAAGGTCTGTCAATATACAATCTAACACATGCCTTTTCTGCCCTGGATCCTCTGTGTCAGCAAACGGGCACGCACATATCCACTAATGTGCCCCAGATATTCAAAATGAAAGGGTAAAAGTGCCTCAATAAAGTTACAAATACAGTATATACACACACACACACACACACATACACACATTCATATTTCATATTAGTTACAGGTTTAGTCCCTTAGTGACCTGCAACTCAAATATCTCACTATGTGAAGGAAACACTGCTAATAACTCCCAAAAAGTGACACTATAGACATTGTTGCATGTTGATATGATTTTGTAAATAACTATAATTGAATCAATTTACTTTTTGATTTTGGGAAAAATACAAATCATCCCAGCTATTTACATCCATCAGCTATTTACATCCAGTTTTTGGCCTAAATATTACATTTAATATTATTTATTTATTTATTAAAAAAGAATTATCTATCTATCTGTATTTATAAAATAATATAACATTAAATATTATACATTTAACGTAACATTAATAGTTATATATATAATTGTATATTAATAAATATATTATACTATATAATAATGTCACTTATATGTATGTATGTAATGTATTATGTGTTATATAAATATAGTAAGATTGTAACAGATCAGGGTATATTTCATTTTGTAATTTTTACTTATTGCAACTATATGTGTGTATTGTTTTACAGTTTTATTTATTAATGTTAATATATCTTCATTATGCAGTAAGGTTTAATATAACTGTTCGCTGATACAGATATGATCACGTGTATTGTTCATGTGTAGAGCTTGGACTGTTTTTGAATTCTCTTGCTTGAAGGTTGATTATTCAGTGATTATTCATTGTTTAACTGCAGTTTTTCACTCATCTTTATAATGCAGTTAAAGATATTGCTAGAAACATTATGATTTGCATCACTGCACCGTTTTTCATTTCTGTATTTATCTTTCTAGTTGTAGGGTGACATTGAAATGTACATAAATCTACATAAAACTAGTGTGAGAGATGATGCTGTTACTAGATGATTCTTGTTGCTTTCTTGCCTTTAAGGTATTGTTTTTGCTGGGAACATCTACGATTAATACAGTGATTTATTCTTAAAAAAAGACTCTCATATGTGGATGAACATTAAGCACTGCTTGAAAACAGCTGCTGTTTAGTCAGATCATTAACACCAGTTGTTTAGTAGTGCTTAGCTGTGTGTGTTTGAGTGTTTAGTAGAAGAAAAAAATAGGCTTTTTCTTCACATATGGCTTAGTATGCATGCTTAGGATGGGTGGATTATGGATAATATGTCTCAAGATGGCACCAAAGTTAAGTCTGTCCAAACTAAACAACGCCCAGCTGGCGAAGCTCTAATGTAAAGTTTGTGTGGAAACCCTCAAGTTATTTTAACAGCAAAAGTTAGTGAGTTTCCATTCTGGCTGTACAAGACTATTACCTAACTAAATGGTTATTGCTCTTTTCAGTATGGAAAGTGGACGCACAATGATCATAATGGATGTGGCCACTCATGCTGAAACTGTTTGTGAAACCTTTTGTGCTCCCAGACTAATATATATGATTGCAGTCTGTTGCTTACAGACGTCTGAGAGGAAATGACATATTTGGGCAGCGCTAACTCATTATTTAAATATTCGTCTGCTCACAACATGCAAATGAAGTCCATTAGTGAGCGATTGAACAGACGCTGATTGACACCCTGAACTTGAGGAATGGTCGTCAGGTTTTAATTATGAAGTGTGAATGTGGTCTGAAGGCAAAGTTGACAAAATGGTTACGTTATGCATTACATTTCCTGTGCTAACCGATCATTATTTTGCTCCTGGAGCAATTTTGAATCTGTTTCTGTGAGATATGGGCTGTTTTGTGAACTGCTTTTACATTTCTCCTCGTTGCAGTATGGCGGTGATTGATTAATCAAGTCTTTGACGAATTAAAAATACACCTTTGACAGGCCTTGCTGAAATTTGAGGAACGTTCTGGCACTTTTGTATCATGAATCTTTTGTTGGCACTGCAGGGCTTCAGTATGTGAATAAAATGGTCGTGAATGTGACAAAATACAAATTTGCGGCAATAATTTAAAAACTAGTTACCATTTATGACAACGAACACCATGCGAGTCACGAAATCTGGTTCATGAACAAATGACTCACTTGAACAAATTCTTTTTATTGAATCAGTCAGGAAGATTCACGAATCAGCCTTAAGCTCGCCTGTGAGTAAGTGGTTTGAATCAGACTCAGTTAGGGAGCTGTTACTGAGTTTACAAAGGATTATTGAATCTTGAATCATATTTTGGTTATGTCCAATTTGTAATGAAATAGTCTGGATCATCATCAAGAACTGGAAACAAAAGAACTGGAAACATCATTAAATTTAGTCATTTTCACCATTAAAATAAAGTCATTTGGCTCTTTTTTAGTTTTAAGATTCTGTGACTATATAGACTTATTTTTGGTAAGTTGCTTTGCCTTTCTGTGTGCATATCAAGTCAGCCATGTTAAAACTTCTTCACAGACTTCTTTCGGCTGTTTACTAGTTGCCAAATGTGTCTGGTGTAGTACCAAAGCCAACATTGTTGTGTGTAGATTTTCTCTCCGCAGTGTTTTTGGAGTCGAGGGATAGAGTTCGTCATCTGTGGATTAAGAACTGATTGGAAATCTTTAACTGCGTAAGAAAATCCACATGTTGTGTGTGAGGCTCATCCGTAAAGCTAGCGAGTGCATTTGTGATTAAGTCCCTGCGTCGCGAGGGAACGCCGAAGCTACGTGCTCAGCTTTAAAACCCATGAATGATTGAAGCGATAGAAAGACGCCAGGTTATATTCCCATCAACCTGTCTGGAGCCACTTTATGTAATCTGGGAATCTGCTCGCTCAAAGGAAGCGTTCCCAGCGGTCAAAACAGAGACATCGTGTTGCACAGGCTTGTGTTGAATCATACATTCTATTCTGATATTCTGAGAATCCTGCTCCGGTAAAACGCAGAGAACATGACCCGACTACAGAGCCTGAATCACGGCGCTTTGTCCCGGAGAGATGAGTGCTAGCGTGGGTGTAGAGGAGCGAGCGGAGGGAAGGAGACGCCGCTCATCCACCCACAGACAGACCTGCTGCTCACCACAGGCTCCACAGCAGAGCAGCGGGAGGCCGAGGTTCACTGCAATTCGCTGCACGTAGGAAAATGAGCCAGTGTGATTAATAGGAAGAGAACGGGGTTGCTGCGTGCACACAGTGTTGCAGAGGTGCAGGCGTTTAACACCTTTGCAACTACACAGGTTATAAAGAGTGGAAAAACGGATCATGCACTAAATTCTGATTGGATGAGCCAATATTGTTGTTGTTTTGTCCTTTTAGTTTTATTGTTTAGTTATTGTTTTCTCGTAGAGTAAGAACATTAGGGTTAGGTTTTTTTATATATATTTCTTACAGAGTATGATGATAATAATAATAACAATAATAGTTTTTTATAATAAATCAATATATTTTTATTATTATTTATTAAACTAGCATTCATGAATTATAAAATAATTTTAATTATTTAAATGTATTATTGTTATTATTATTAATATTATTAATATGTAATAATAAATAATAATAATAATTCATTACATTTATATAGCGCTTTTCAAGGCACTCAAAGCGCTTTACATACAAGGGGGGATCTCCTCAACCACCACCAGTGTTGTTGCATTTATTCAAAGTTCTGATGAGCATGAACCTCAAGTTGTTATAAAATGCAGAAAAACATGCACATGTGCGTACACAATGTATATTAAAGGTATCATAGGTGATTGTCTTCAGAAACATTTTTTGTTATTCTGGTTGAAAGTCTCTTCACATCCTGATAGCAATCATTAAGTTAAGTGGTTTAAATGTATTTATCTGTATTTATATATTCTGTGGAAGGTGTAGGACCAAGAAATGTTCGTCCAAACAAAACGCTCGGTCCGAGCGTTTTAATTGTCTTTTCTACCTGTCTGTCAACGTATGTATTTGCGTACCTCTGCGCACCCTGTTCGCGCAGACACGATTCGTCATCAGCGCGTTCACGCACGCTGTGCAGACACAGAGAGAATGGCAGACAAACATCAACAACCCGATCTTCCTTCCTGGTATTGTAGTACTTTTACTATCTGTGCTATTATGTTTTCTCACCGGTGAATGACACATGATGTAGCCCAGCGGTTCCCAATTGCAGTCCTCGCGCTCCCCGCTCTGCATATTTTGCTTAGTCTCCTTTAGTTAACACACCTGAATCAGATAACCAGCTCATTAGAAGAGAGCTACGTGCATGAACTGTGTTCCGATTGACATGCTCCCTACACAGTGTTCATTGCTCTCTACTCCCTGAGCAGGGGAAATCCATCGGAAATTTATTTCACTTCGGAACATTCGCAGATTGCACTGCGCAGCGTCTTTACACACAGACGAAACTTACTAGAGAGTGTGACATAATATACCTCTGTAAATAAATACAATTTAAATTCACATCTTGCACACTTTATTGCCCTTTGTATGGAACATATACGCTCGCTTTGAACTGGAATCATGGCGGAATATCTGGTGATGTCCACTTCGCAGGGCACTTATGATTTACGGTCAAATAGAACAAAAGTCAGACGTGATAAGATATACATATGAAATGTGCAGAGCGGGGAGAGCGTGAGGACTGTTATTGGAAACCGTTGATGTAGTAATTTAATGTTGTCTCTGGTATTCCGCTCTTTGAGCGTATGTGTGTTCAGGGGGCGTGACTTTGGACGGCGATTGCAGGGAGGGTGGGACGTTCGCTTTCAGTGCTATCAGGCTAAAGTTAGCATTTTCCGAAATGTCCCACTACACCTTTAATATGCCAGTTTGAAAAAAAAGTTTTTTTGAAAAAAAAAAAAAATAGAAAAAGGCCATAATTAATGCCTCCATGCCTAAGAATTCTCTCATATTCCCATGTGGTAAAATGACTGTCCTGCCCAGCCACTTGTGGCTTATTGCTTTAGCATACTGTGTTGTGGAAGTTGTGAGCACAGTAGGAAAATGTAATAATAGTTCAGCACACATGACGTTTGAAGGTTTGCTGGTTTCAGAATGAACTCTAAAGCATCTGCCAAACCACTGTCTCCAGCAAAGACGATGTCTCGACAACTTTGGCCAAACTCTCAGTGCAGAAGGGGGAAAAATAACATGGTTTACGAGAGCGTGGCATGTAATTTTATATCTTTCCATTTCCTCAGAATTTCCAACATAATCCGAAAGGATTGTACGTATGAAATATTGCATTTCAGTGGCACAAGTTTTTGTATTAGCAAAGTTTCTAGCAACCCAAACTGAATTTGAGCATCAGCAGTGACCCTTCACCCTCAGCACTATTGTGTTGGTCTAATAGAGGCCTTGAGGGGCCTTGGAGCTTCGTTAACCAGGTTTGAACTCGTTTCTGTTCAGTCGTTTTTCCAAAGAGCCGCACTGTTGTTTCATGAAATCTGCTTTTGAAAACTTTCCAATGGATCGTTGCTGGTTTGAAGAGCAGGATGAAATATTAATGTGCAATTTTGTTTGGCACAATCAGACAATGTGAATGTTGTTGTTATCGCCCAGTGTTGTTTTGAGACAGAATGCATAGAAAAGAGAGCCAATGAATTATTTAATGAAATGGAGACGGTGAACTTTATTACGGTACTTCGCCTTTCTTCAATGCTGTGAAATTAACAATTGATGTTAACAAACTGCTGAGCTTCGCCAGTTCAACAGCTGGTTTATCTGGCGACTGAAGCCTAAATTAGTTATAGCAATGGTTATAGTTTTTACCTCTACACACTCTCTGACATCTACAGCAACCAAAACTAACAGCTTTAAAACTATTTATACTTATAAATTCCCTAGATATACTAAATATACTAAAATGTATTTGAAATACATTTATTTCATGCTAAGTATACTACAAATACATTTACATATTTATGTACTACTTAATAAAAAATAACCTGCAGTTGTACTTTTGGTATACTAAACTGGTATACTTAAAGCCTGCTAAATTGGAACAACTAGTTTTGTACTTAATGCACTTTAATTGTGCGAAAGTAGTGCTGAAGTTTAACTAAAGATATACTGAAGTATATTTGATTGTGCTAAAGTGGAGCTATTGCAAGTATACTTCAGGTTCATCAATAGTGACATTAAAACACATTTCAGGCTTAATATTAAGAAATGTCGCAATATCTTGTGTTGAACACAAAAGAATATAAATGTAAAAAAAATTTGGTAACCAAACAGTTGACGGTAGCCATTGGCTTCCATAGTATGAAAGAAATTCTATGGTAGTCAGTGGCTACCGTGAACGTATCTTGAATGATTCATTAAAGTAACTGGTTTATGAAAGTCATTTGTTGTAAGTCGGACTTCACCGGTTGCACAGTATTGTTCGTTGTTTCGTTGTTTTCTAGCTATTAATTTGTGCTACAAAATAGTAGTCAGTAGACAAAGTAATCATATACTCATTTATGCACATACTGCCTGATACTACAAAATGCATCTACATTTTTTAGAACTTGGCATGTAGAGTCATCTTTAATAATTCTTCAAAAGAATTGGTTCATAAACTTTATTCCTTGTAAATCCGACTTCACTTTTTGTTTTGTATGTTTAATTTTTTTTAGGCGTTTTGTTACATACTGTAATAGTACTCATATACTCAGTACTCAAAGTATTCATCTACTCATTTATGCAAAATGCATCTAAATTTTTTTTTAGAACTTTGCATGTTGTGTCATCTTGATTGATCCATTAAAAGAACTGGCTCATAAGAGTCATTTGTTGTGAATCAGACTGATTGGTTACCAACATTATTCAGAATATCTTCTTTTGTGCTCAACAGAAGAAAGAAACTCAAACAGGTTTGGAACAAGTGTAGGGTGAGTAAATGACTGAATTTTCATTTTTGGGTGAACTGTCCCTTTAAAACAGCCCATGGTGTGCCAAAACCAACAAGAAAACATTAGATCGCGTTCCAAACGACCTCAGCTGCTAACTCCGTCCACCTCGAAAGGCCAGACCTGTCCACGCCACTGACATTTAATGTGCCTGACATAGCCGTTGTGTGTGGGTGTGTTAAGTCCTGTGCTCCGCCATCTCCTTGACCTCCAGGGTCAGCGTGACGCCATGGCGATGCAAAAATACCCGTCTCCCCGCTTACAGTGTTTGCTTGACACCCCTGACATTACGGCCCACTCTTCACCTGTCCTCCTCTCCATCCTAGACAACATGGTAAATATCACACTGTTGCCTTGGCAACATGCGTCCAACATTCCGCTTGCATCCCAAAACAAACAGCCTGGACAGGAGTCATGAAGGACGGTAGACAAAACGGCTCAATAAACCCAGCAAATAAAGAAAATATCTGCAAATATCACCGTTTTCCTGATGAAATATTTATCTGTCAAGATTGCATTAAATCACCTCATTTTTGTCATGTAGAGTGAATGTGGAAAGTCAAAGTACTCAAAGGATTATTTATGCACAATGTGCTGCAAATTGCATTTCAATTTGTTACATTTGGCATGTTGTCATCTTGAATGATTCATTAAAATAATTGGTTCATAAAAGTCATTTGTTGTGAATCAGACTTCACTGGTCACATTATATGTTTGATTTTTCAGTAGAAAGATACGTTTCCTTGCCGTTATTTTGTGCTGTATAATACTCATATACTCAGTACTCAAAGTATTCATAATCTAATCATTTATGAACATGTACTGCCTAATGCATCTACATTTGTTAATGAGTGATTCATTCAAATAATTGGTTCATAAGAGTCATTTGTCGTGAATCAGACTTAATTGGTCACACTGTATATGTGTTGTTTCGACAGAAAGATGTGTTTTCTAGCAATTATTTTATGCTACAAAATAGTACTCAGTACTCCGGGTACTCATATACTCATTTATGCACATACTGCCTGATACTAAAAATGCATCAGATTTTTTTTTTTAGAACTTGGCATGTTGAGTCATGTTGAATGATTCATTAAAAGAATTGGTTCGTAAGAGTCATTTGTCGTGAATCAGACTTCACTGGTCTTGTATGTTTGTTTTTTCCAGCAGAAAAATTAGTTTTCTGGCTACTATTTTGTGCTACATAATAGTACTCATACTCAGTACTCGAAGTACTCGTACTCATTTATGAACATACAGTATGTACTGCCTAAAACTGCCTTATCCATCTAAATTTGTTAACCTTGACATGTTGAGTCATCTTAAATGATTCATTAAAATAATTGGTTCATAAGTCATTTGTTGTCAATCAGACTATACTGGTTGTTTGTGCTAAATAATAGTACTCATACTCAGTACTCAAAGAGCTCATGAGTACTCAAATCATAAGAGTAATTTTTGTTGTAAATGAGACTACACTGGTTATGCTGTATGTTTTTTTGTTTCAATAGAAAGATGTGAAAGCCATTTTTTTTTTTTTTTTGGGTCATTGCATTCAATTCGTACTGCAAACTCATTCACAAATTATTTGTTTGCTGTTGTGCTGTAGATTCAAAAAGTTACAAATAATCTGGCTTTTAATAACGCGTGTCATTCTGTTGAACGCATCCTGGATGTGAAATGAAGGTATGATGCATGAAATATTGCTTAGGTCGTGCAGATGTTGTCTGGTAGCCTTCCGGGAGCATCCAGTCAATTAACTTATTAAATATTCATGAGCCATGATTTCGCCAGATTGTTTAATTCACCAGCTGATTAGCGCACAACGTATGCCAGTCAGGCAAGAAGTTACATAACATCAAGTAGAGCAATTAATATTCATGAGTAACGACTACACTTCAGTAGGACTTGCAGCATGGATCTTTAATAAAGAATGTGAAGTAGTTTACATTTTAGTCTTTTTTTATCGCGTCTTGCAGCTCTGTGTTGCATTCACAGGAAAGCTAAGTGTTGCATGTGAGTGTGTCACACACATACGGGCTGCAGGCAAGCTTTAGTTACCGTGGCTGAACACAGCTGTGCGCTTGGAGAAACAGGAGCTATGAACAAATGACCTCCATCACACACGTCATTCCCACAGGCCCTTCAGAGGTTCAGTATGTGCTGTGATTCACTTCTGTCCTGTCTGTCCTTCTGCGTACTTCAGTGCCACACAAGCTTTCTGTTAAAAGTACCATTTACTCCAGGTAAAAGCATTAATGCATTTGCTGATGAAGATGTTGAGTGGTGTTTTCCAGTGCAAAACTCACTGCCATGATTGTAGAGCATTGCTGCATGGACGTGGTTGAACTTCAAAGAGTCGTCCAGTCAGATTCATAACCCAAACCAGCCCACATCATTTTTGGGTTTGAGTGTGCAACCAGATACGTCCATCTGTGCGGACGCCACGTGCTCATATCAATTCAGGTCAAGCACTTATAATACCATCTGTTTCTAAAAGTTCTGCCAGTCTGCAAAGCCTCCGTCCCAGCGGAGCTAAAGCTGCAGATTGATTTCCACGATGAAGATGATATCCTTCAATGTTGACATCAAATCGAAATTCACCCTGTTTATGTTCTTAATACATGTTCCTGATCTTGTGTATTAAAGTAAAAATGTATTAGTGCATGTTATTATAAAAAAAAAAAAAAATTCTTCTTTTTTTTTTTTTTTTCTTCAAAAATATATGTAACTTTTCATAATTCAATCAATTTATGTTGGGTAAAATCAAGTGCTAAATAATTAATTTTCTTTGAAACAAGGTAACAGACCATAAATTGTTGCAAATGCCATTTCTATAATAATAATAAAAATAATAATAATAAATAATACTCTCTCTCTCTCTCTCTATATATATATAGTAATAAATATAAATAAGTCATTATAAATATACATTTTTACATTTTAAATATTTCAAGAAATGAAATATATTTTTGTATAAAAAGTATGTATTTGTATATATGTGTGTGTGTGTATATATATAAAAAAACTAGCAACATTTATTTTACATTTATCATTTTTGCCATTTAAATTTTGTACACAATTTTATACACGTTAAGTGTTAATATCACATGCAAATCATGCATAAAGTGAATATGTCTAGATTTAAAGATGTTTAGATATTTAAAACAAGTCAAAAATATATATTAATAAAATGTTTTTAGCAGTGCGGTGCATTAGCATGATTCCTCCATGGGGCTGCAGTCATGCATTTCCTCTGAAATATTGATACTCATAGCCCATTTGTTTTACCGTCTACCATCTCTAAATATTACTGCTATGGCTTTTTACTTTCACCTGTTGCGACAAATAGTCATGAGTGTCAGCCGGCGTGATCTAGAGATGGTGTATAGAGGCGTGAAAGTGGATCTAAATGCGTGGTTTGATGGGAAGCAGATGGTGTGGAGAGATGGGAGATGGATTGAGACATCATGGGCTCAGCCTCCTGCTGTCTGCGGTCTCCACAGCTCAGACTCAGAAGTGGACGAGACGCTTTAGGATTCATCCCTCAACAGCGACCATGAGTGAGGCTGAAGAGGCAAAGCTGATTAGAGCGTGTATCTTGTTTTTGCAGCAGAAATGACTGAAGGCTCAGTGTTAATGAAAAGGTCTGTGGTTTTTCTTTTGCATGCACTGCATAGGTGATGATATGTTTGTTTTACAGAGGAACACAAAGCATATTTTCGTGCTTTAGCTTAGCACCTAGATTCATTATTTTTTTGGCATTTACCTTTCAGTTTGCAGCAAATAAACTTTGCAAGGACGCAGAAAATTGAATTTCTAATGATGTGGATCGGGTAATCCAACCGACACGTCAACTTTGAGATATTATGTCTTGAACAGGGTTTATTATAGTTAACAACAGCTAAAACTAAAACCATAAAAAGCTAATCACGTAAACAATTTATTATATTTCAAATATAATTTTATGTATAATTGTAAAAAAATATATAATTTCAGCTAGATGCCAAGGCAACATTTCTCATTTTTATTTAGCTGAACTTGAAAACTAAAACTGAAATAAAAATTAAGAAAAATTATAGACACATTTAAAATAATAATAATAATAAATGACAAAAACACAACAATTTTGCAAAAAATGTCAAATTAAAATAAAAACAGAAAATACAAAAAATTGATTATTAATAAAAACAAAACAAAAACTGGAATGAAAATATTTCATAACAAAACTAAGACTAAAATAAAAAATAAAATATGTAGACATTTTAAAATCTAACTAATAAAAATGACAAAAACACGCAACAAATGTACAAAAAATAACTAAAATTTAAATGGAAATGGAAAATGCAAAAAAAAACTAATTAAGAAATAATCACTGAAACTAAAACTTAAATAAAAATGAAAACTAAGTAGACATAAAAAACTAATAAAAAGTCACAAAACGAAAATTACTAAGTTTACCTATAAAATTAAAATGAAAACAAAAGACAAAAATAAAAATGAATTATGTTTTTTAAAATAACTATATAGATATATACAAAATACTAAAAGTGGATAATAATAATAATATATTTTATTTGTAATGTGCCTTTCTCAAACTTTACGACATGCGCTACAACATGTACAAATCAAAAGAACAAATCAAACCAAAAATACATCATTAACATGACAAAAACACAGGTTTGCATGCCTGTGTGTTGCTGTAATGATTTTAGATGTGAAGGCTGATGGATTGCCTCATCACTGTGAGATTAATTACTAGGAGTGAGTGAGTGAGTGTGTGTATGTGTGGTGTGATTGATTAGCAGATGAGTATTGAATGCAGCAACGCTACCAGCTGAATCCAGTATGATGATTGTTTGAGATGATGTAATGGGCTGAACCAATTATTCCCAAAGCTGCTGTCGTTTATTTCTGCTTATTAACCCATTGTAAATGTCAATTAACCTGTTGAGCTAACAACTGCTGTCTGCTTTGAGCAACGCAAATCAATGCTGATTCACAAATGTGACATTTTTCATTTTAAATATGCATGCATGAGTCACTTTTGTCTACTTTTGGCTGTTTGCACTAAAAATGTCTTCGTTTAAGTTGTTGAAAGTGTCTAGAAGAGGTTTTCAGTCATGTATTTTTTTTTCTCCTCCACCGAACAACCTGCTGTAAACCAGGGCTTCATTATGCTTCCAGGTGGCACCTGTTGTCATGCTCAGAATCCATCCAGGTGATTTGTTTCTGTGACAGTAATGCATCGATGCTGTATTGACAGTCTGAGATGCAGGTCACGGCGCTCTGAGCAGACTGACACAAAAGTTTGTTTTTCTTGTCATGCAGCGTTGAGATGATTCTCATCCTTATTCATGCGTGAGCCGCGCGTGTCCCTCACAGACGCCCTCTGCTCCCGCTCACATCTCACGCTTCATCCCCACTGTTTGATTTCAAGTCAACGTGTCGCTGCCGTCACAAGCCGTTTTTACCTCTGTTAATGCCATTCAGTTCAGAGATGGGTTGTTGTAGTATTTTTATATGCTATTATGGTGTTTTTTTTAATTCTTTGAATTAGCTTTTATAATTTCAGTTTAAATTTTAATTTTAGTTTGCTATTTTTAAATATGCTTTATTTAATATTTATATTTAGCTTTAATTTATTTTCATTTCACTGTTTTAGAAATTTTAGCACTTCAACTTAGTAGTTGTAGTTAGTTGCCAAGGCAATAAGTAATTTTTTGTGCAATGTTTGGGTTTAATTTTAATAAATTTAAATATATAAAATATAATGGTTTTATATAATAATTACACATGTAATATTAGTAATAGATATTTTATATTATTCTTTTTTATTTTTTTTATTTTTTTACATTTTGCCTGTTCAGTTTGACGTTTTGTCTATCACTTTAAATGCTCAAGTAATTTAAAATCATTAACGTTTTTATCAGGGGGAAAAACAGTTGTTCTGATTCCAATGACGTTGTTCTTTTGTGTTATCATTATAGCTGTGATTTGTACTTTCTTATTCTCCTTAAATTAGAAAGATTATTGAAACATACAGTAGTTATAATAATCGTATATGGTATAACTGTTATAGTAATAGTTAACGTCTTTGCCATGAGTGTCTCTTTAGTCATAACGTCCCAGTATGACACCTCCAGAAGTCTTTGTTAATGAAGTCGGTCGAGCGTCGTGCTATGCATTAGCTGGGTATTTTATCTTTCTTTCCCTTCTGCCGCCATCTGAGGTGACATATGTTAGTTTGAGCTTGTGCACTGTAAGCACGCCGCCCTCTTGAACGTCCCCCTCTTAAACCCATTAACGCTGGAGAATAATAGGCCGTATTCTTCAGCACATCTGCTCATGCAAAACTTCAGACGTTCAGTGACTAACAAGCCGCTCCATCACCTCCTCCTGCAGACACACACTCTTGTGCTTTTAATTTAGATTTACTGACAGTCCTGCGTGTCGGCGTCCATTTGCGCGTCTCTAAACAGCACGTGGGCGATCGTGAGCTGGAAGAAACGAACTGTTGTATGGGTTTCTGAGGGCGATGCGCCGTTATCCTATCAGATCCGGAGCTTGGGTTCGATGCTTTTTGAAACATCTCAACGGGAGCCTCGCTTTCAGCCCATCTGCCTCCAAATGAGCCTCTTGTTTTGCTTTTTCCTGAACTTCCTGTCATGCTTTTTAGGTCAAAAGAGCTAGAATACAGCCCTGCCATTACTGACACAACAACAGCCATCTGCAGCAGTTACTATTAGCAACACCAACGCAGGGCCGCCTGTGCCAGACATGAGCGAATCTGTGTGTTTTTGTGCAGGCAGGGGAGGAACTACTTGACGGCTCTGTCAGACTGTGTTGGTGATGTAATGTGCTGGTGATTGCAGGAGCAGGTGCAATCAACACATTATGAAGCACATTAGATTACATGCCGTACTTAACATTAGTGTTTTCAAAATAACACCACACTAAACGTAGTTTTGCATAATGGTGCTATGGGGTTGAACTGTGTTACTGATGTATGCATCAAACGCTAATAATGTAAATCCTGCAGTGTGCACTGTGTTAACGTGGTTTGCTCCGGCAAAATTGAATCAAAGTATGTTTGCAATAACAAAACTATGAATCTTTTATCATTTACATGAGAAAAGTCATGCATTACAAACACACAAGTGTCTTCCTTCAGGATGATGTGTAAATGACGGGTTTGACTCTATTATATCACGATGCTGGAAGAAATTGTGATGAAATATACTACTAAGTTTATACTGAAGGTTTAAGGTGAGTTAAGATTATATTTTTAAAGGAATTATTGCCTTTATTCAGCATGAGTTGATAGTGTCTGTAAAGACGTATAATCTTATAAAATATTTCTATTATTAAGTGCTGTTCTTTTGAACATTATATTCATTAAAGAATCCTTAAAAAACAGTAATGTCAAGGTTTCTACAAAAATATTAAGTAATATTGTTTCTTGAGCAGCAAATCAGCATATTCGAATGATTTCTGAAGGATTTTGTGACATTGAAGACTGGAGTAATGATGCTGAAAATTCTGCTTTGCATCACAGAAATAAATTACATTTTACTATATATTCAATATGAAAAAAGGCATTTTAAATTGTGATGATATTTCAAATTATTAGTTTTTACTGTATTTTTAGACAAATAAATGCAGCCTTGGTGAGCATAAGAGTGTCTCAAAAATGTCTCAAAAACATTATAAAAATCTTATTGACCCCAAATTTGAACGGTTTTGTGCAAAACCAGCCTAAGCTGTTTTTCTGGTCTTAGATGATTTAACACGATCTCCTTGGTTTTTAGCTTGCCAGTCCAAAGTGCTACAAAAAAAAAAAAAAAAAAAAAAAAAAAAACCTTTTCAAACAGACAAGCTTAGACCAGCAAACCATCTTAGGCTGGTTTACAGTGCTTTTATTCAATAGATTTTCTTCACTTTCATACATAATTTATAATCTAGTCTTCAATATTATAATACTAACATCACTGTGTGAGTGGTATTTGATGCTCCTCAATGTCACGCCACAAGACAGGACAGAAGTTGCATTGAAAGAGTTTGACTGACTAGTTGATTAGTTCTACCACTAGTTAATGCTCTGATGTGAAAGTAAATGAAACTGGAGCATCTTACATCCTCAAAACATGTTATAAGTTAACCACAAAATTGAGGTTGGTTCATTTGGACCATTATTATTATTTGCGCATATTAAACATTGACTGGCTGACTATTGAATTGGTAAAAATGTGTAATTGTATGGTTTATGTCCTAGTAAGTGCCAGTTCCTCATACATACCAATCTGTGCTCTGACCCCTCGTATACTCCCAGATTCGCCTTGGTTAACCCGCTTATGAAATGTACAATCACTTATTCTGGAATCAAACTTCTTGAAGGAATTACTCTCTGATTAAGTAACAAATGAGGGGATTTGCTCTTTCTTTCCATTTGCGCAGTTGAAACGGCTTCAGTAGATTCTCCATGGGCGGCTTACATTGGCCCTTTTTCTTAATAAGATAAGCCTGTCCAGGATTTGGCGCTTTTTAGACATTTTTTCCTAAACTGCACCCAAGCATGTGATGTTTTTTTAGATGTGAATGCCATAAACGTTTATTCTCCTCTGGTTGTTCTTCAGAGACTTTTAAATGAAGATTTTATCAACACTTTGACATTTGCAGCAGGCCGGTATCTCTTTCAAACAGTACGCCATTATGAACGCTTCGCAATGAAGGAGTACAGTCTCTATTTCGGATGAAGTGTGGCATATTTATTCAGAATTAGTCATTTACTAATTATGAGTTGGGCTTCCAGATCGTATGATGGCAGAGAGAGATTCATTCAGTCAGAGATGATTCATTTGATTCATCTAAACTGAAATGCATCATTAGCTTTAAGACTGGCAGCAGCGGCTCATTTCATTCATGCATTTATATACTCCTAGAAATGTCCTTTTAAATAGTGTTAGAGAACTTTTAGGATATTTAGGCATTTGCTTCACATAGCCTGTCTTGTTTAAAGTGATAGTTCACTCGAAAATGAAAATATTTTCATTATTTTCTCACCCTCAAGTTGTTCCAAACCTGTTTGAGTTTCTTTCTTCTGCTGAACACAAAAGAAGATATTTGGAAGAAATTCCAATAGAATTCCAATAGAAAAACGTAATTTTTTTTTCTGATTGAATATCTTTTTTCGCTCTGTTACATCATTTTACACAAGCAAAATTGGTTGTGAAGACCCATTTCATACTGACTTCCATTTGTTGGTACAGCAAAACACTGAATAACTCATTTTTTTTGACATTGAAAATGAATTTGAATATTTCTAGAAATGTCGTTTTTGGCATCTTCAAGTCTTTGAGTGTAATCAGCATTATCTTTGATCTGGAAAACAACATGCATAGCCAAATAGCTTTTTAGCCATTATTTAGCATACTTGCATTCAAATCTGTCTCTGTTCTAGTATGAAATACCCACTTTTGTAAGTTTAGTCAATTCCAATGAAAAAAATAAAATATAAATTTTTTTCTTGTATAATATCGCGTTTCGCTCAGAATTACACCATGTTACAGAAGTCATATAGGTTGTGAAGTATATGGAGTGGAATAACTTGCTTTTGACAAAGTGATTTTGGATATTTGGATATTTTGTTATCAGTACCCAATTTTTGAGCATAATCAGCATTTCCCATGTGTTTTCAATCTGGAAAATCACCACAGCAAACATACCAAACAGCCAACTTAGCCATTCTCTGGCATAGTTGCATTTAAATCTGGCTCCATTGTAGTATTAAATACCCATTTTTCAAAATTCAGTCAATTTCAATGGAAAATATATTTTTTTTTCTTGTTGTATATGTAAAATTGGTTGTGAAGACCCATTTAATATTGACTTCCAATTGTTGGTACAGCAAAGCATTGAATAACTCACTTTTGACATTGAAAATGAGTTCAGATATTTCGAGAAATGTCGTTTTTGGCATCTATACCAAATTTTTTATATAATTTCTCATACTGCCAACCTTGACTTTGGCATTGAAAAGGAAATTAAACGTTTCACTTATCAGCCAAACAGAAAAACATATCGGCTGATGCTACTAATAAAAAATGCTGATAATATCGGCCTTACCGATATATCGGTTGCCCGCTAATAATTTTGACAAGTTAAGACAAGTTTTGACTTTGCAAATCACCGCAGCATACGTGATCATTTAAGTTACATCACCAAAAACTCTATTCCAGATCAGTCTTCAGAGTGTGCAGTTGAAGGAAATGTTCTTCTGGGAAGCTCTGCATTGATGGTGTGAAAGCAGAGAGGTTAACGGGAGGGCGCGAGGGCATGCTGGCCTTTCAGAAGGGTTGGACGCGGGCCGCAGAGAGCACGTGTGAATGGCAGACGCCCCGCTGGGAGCAAATGATTCATTGTTCATTTTCTCCCCAACCTTTTGAATGCCCACAGGAACACTGAACACTGTTTATTTCCGGAAGAACCTTTCAGAGAATGTGAAGCTAAATTTAGCCACTGGGTCACATCAATTATTGCCACCTTTTATTCAGTGGTTTGGGACTTTATGGACGTTTAATGATTATAATGGCTGGATGGACACAATCTCATGCCTTTTTACTCAATAAATGAGATAATGGTTGTGTTCAGAATGGAATAATAGCACACACCATGTACTGCATTTAGTTTAATGTATTCTTTATAATCTAGTAAAATGTACAAAGATATTTTTGCTCAGTTTGGGCCTCTTAATAAAAATGTGATGTTTTTTCAAGTATGAGCTCCATATCCTCACTATATCATATGGTTATTATTGTTAACTAAAAATAAACTTAATAATAATAATAATAAAATAATTACTTTAAATAAAATATACATTACCTAAATATATATATATATATATATATATATATATTGATTTATATTATTATTATTATTATTATTATTATTATTTGTTTAGTTTATCGTGAAGTACTAAAATGACTAAAACTAAATAAGCTGAAACTAAAAAAAAGGCTGTTATACATTTTTAATTCAGTTTTGTGTAAAAATCTTTTGACTTTTGCCAAATAATGAGTTAAAATAATTGTGCTTAATTGTGGTTGCGGTTGGTTGTAGGCGTACCACATTCAGTTTGCACACTGGGTACAGTATGCATACTGCAAAAATGTTAAGTATAGTAATAAGTCATTTTGAACGGATCCAAAATCAGATTTTTGTATTGCTCTGTTGTTGTTTTTGTCTGGGATGTACTGTATCATCTTAATAGAAACTTGTTTTTAAGTTGTTGCCCCTTATTTTGATTCTCAGTACATGCTGCTTCCCTTTTAAAATCGTTATCACTTCCTGTCATGATCGCTCTTTCTCTGTTTGCTCTTTCTCTCTTAGCCCATGGCTTTTGGTTTGACAAATTGTGTTTACAACCAATTAGTGTAATGTGCTTGTTTGCCGTCAATGTGCAGTCAGAGTGAAGGAACCATGGAAGACACTTGTTGATTTTGTTTCAATTTCCTGAATTTCCCTCGAAAAACTTGGATTGCTACCAAATCTGGACCCATTCTTGA
>JAFVLL020000484.1:27500-32730 GCA_021397915.2 Tor tambroides
CAGGTTTCAAAAGGACAGACTTTGAGATGAGAAGCACAAAAGGACACAGAAGACCCAAGGATCTCGTCCAAGGTGAACGAGGGACAATCAATATACCAATGGGAACCTTGGGCCTTTACTTACACGAGCTTTAGGACAAACGCAGGGTTAAAAGCTTTCAAAAAGGAGATTAGATGAAGATTTTCAATCTTCAGATGAGAGAGCATGACAACATAAAGATACATAATCCTGCTGTAGGAAACACTATGTGAGGTCATGCTAGGTTACTAAAGCTAAAAATAAAGCAATCAAGCAAACAACCAAAAAACAATTAATACTATTGTCATCTAAAAATACTATAGATACTATTAATATTTTTTTTCTAGTCAGAGACACAGCCATTATTGCCAAGTAGATTACAAATTGTTATATATACACACAAAAAAATTATATTCTTAATAAAAAAAAGTTTCATAAATTAAAATAAATTAAATGTTTTATAATTATCTGAATATTAATGTATTTGTATTATGTATTACATTGTATGTGTATTAATAATTGTATTATAAATTATAATTGTAATATATAAAAATATATAAATCTAGTGTGTGTGTGTGTGTACAAACACACACACACACACACACACAAAATTACATAAAATATATTTCATTTATTTATTTTAATTTATAAAACGTTATTTTTTTTTGTAACTTTTTTTGTACCCATGTATGTATGAATCCTTTATGCTGATTTTTATTTTTATTTTTATTTTTTTTTGGAAAATCCTGTGATTTTCATGCTTTAATGCATGTGTGTGAGTCTTATGGGAAGTTCTCCTCAACCTTGATTCGTTCGCCTCGAACCACGTCCTGACCAGCAGCCTCAGTCCGTCCACGTGTTACCCAGCAGCCCTGTGACTCTCCATGTGAGCCGAACGGCCTTTATCTGCTGTGAAGGGCCTCCTCTGTCCTCTCACGGCTCTAATTGTGTTTGAGACGTCGGCGCCTCATGGCAGAGAGGAAGAGGGTGGAGAGGAGAGACGGAGAGGGTGGGCGTATGTCTGTCTGCATGCTCTTGTGATCGGGCCGTATGACTGCTGAGAGCAGCAGCACTCAGATTGGTGATATACAGCAGGAGTAGCGAGAGAGAGAGAGACGGGATTGAGGCGATAGAGAGCCACCGGCGGCCCTTGGAGAGACTGACAGACAGACAGACATGTTGAAATTCTGCACCACCCCTCGCTCAAGGTGTGTAGCTATCTCGCTGTGTGTGTGTGTGTGTGTGTGTGTGTGTGTGTGTGTGTGTGTGTTTGCTGCTGGGTAGATGTCATCTGTTGAGTTTTCATCTGGGTTACATCATGTTTGACTCTGTCCTGTTGGGAAATCAGACTCAAACCAGCCTCTGATGACGAGTGCTGGTTTTACATGGATTCTGACTGGTTTAGGAGAGCTGGTGCAGATGGTGGTGCTGACATCAACCTGGTAGACCATTACGGTCAAATGAGTTCATATGTGTGTGTTTATAAATAATAACCTGTTTTTAATAAATGTATGTTATTTATTTTATAGTTTATTTTGAAGAAATTTATACATAATTATTGGGGTGGACGTTAATTATCATGATTAATGAAATTTATTATTATTATCATTTATTATTATCATTGCTTTATATATTTGTTATTTTATAATATTTATTTATTTATTAGAATGATTTATTTTAGCATTTATAATTAATATTTATATAATTCCCCCTCTCTCTCGCTATGATTTATTTTAATATCTGGAATAATGTTTTTTTTTTTTTCTAATTTCTTTTTTTAATAATTTTATTGTTTATTCCTGTTTTTAATCAGAAAATGAATAATGTATCATTTTTTATTTATTTTATATTTATTTCACAAATTTTATAAATTAAGTAGTTACTGGGGTGGGCGAGAAATCAGATATCACAGTATGAACCATTTTTAATTGTCATTACCTTATATATTTTATAAAATATGTATATATGTGTGTATATAATATGTATATTTATGTATATGTGTGTGTGTATATGTATGTATGTATGTATATGTATAATAATTATTTATTCTTATTAAATTATATTAATATTTATATATTTCATATATAATATAATTTATTTTAATTTCTTAAACAACTTTTTTTTTTCTTTTTTTTTTTAAATAATTTTGTTTATTTGTGTTTTAGTAAAAGGGTTAGTTTTATGTTAAATCTTTTTACTCAAATTATAAAAATGTTTGTTTGTTTATTTATTTTTACTTCCTGTTTTTAACGTCAGGACTTGTTTTCTTTATATTTATTTTTAAAATGACCCTCTAACACTACCATTCTCTATTCTTTTTCGGTTTTGTCTACTTGTTTTCTTTTTTATTTAATATATAAAAAAAAAACCTTGCTACGTGTACTGCATTAGAGTAACCAAGACTTTTCACGGCACTAACATATTGTTCTTTTGTTGGTTTTGATTACTTCCGTTGTCCTCATTTGTAAGTTGCTTTGGATAATTGCGTCTTCTAAATGACTAAATATAAACGTAAACATAAACCAAAAATGCTCAGTGCTCTTGTAATATAGTAGCCAAATACACACATGACAACACATCAGTTAAATTCTACATTATGTTGTGACACTGCTAGTCAGTAACCTGCATGTGTATCAGTGCAGCCTGTGCAATAAAATACTGAATGCGAACAGTTTGCGGTCTGTGCCATCGTTTTCTCCTCTCGGTTGGTGACTGTGTGTCCTGTTCTTGTCTTGTTCAGATGGTGAATCCTGTGGCTCATTCAATCATTTCAATCATGGAACGGCTCTTTATCGAGTGTCAAAGTGTGAACAGCAGTCTCACATGTCTCTAATTCCCGCAATTCTTCTGTCTCTTTTCTCTCCTGCAGTCACAATGAGCGAAAGGTGACCTGCAAGCATCCTGTCACAGGCATTCCTTCGCAAGACAACTGCATCTTTGTCGTCAACGAACAGTGAGTCATTTCTTTCTCTCTCTTCGGTTTCCTGCAGCATTGATTCAGAAACAGAGCGCTTTGTCTGAAACACACACAGAAATCACATTCATGCTGCCTAATGTACTGCACTGTCATTTTAGGGGTGTATTGAATGTTGGTTAATAAGGGGTATAAAGAAATATAAAAAGGAGATAATTAAAGTATTCATATTTGAGAATAAGTCAAAAGATTGTTTTTCTGGGTCACTCGGCACAAAAAGCCTTTATTATTTTGCATTAGTAAGCTGATGGGAACATGAGTTGAGGGAATCTCACAAAAATATGGTCAGAAAAAAATTAATAAATGTTAATTTAGATCATTTAATTAATTTCTTTTTATTAATACATTTTTTTTTCATTTACAGCATGATTCATTTTTAATTTATTATTATGAAAATATATGAATTTCATTTAGAATTATAATTATGAATTTCAATATAATTAGTTAATATTTATTTAAATTTTAAATCAAATTCTCTCTATGTAATTTCTTTTAATGTCTAAAATAACAGATTTTCATAATTTCTTTATTTTTATTCCTGTTTTTTAATCACATTATGAATAATTTATCATTTATTTATTTTATGAATTTTCTAATTTCAAATATTATATATATATATATATATATATATATATATAATAATATAATTTATTTATTTGTTTGTTTTAATTATGTGTGGTTAATTTTATGCATTTATAATTTATTTGTGCATTTTTGCACCTTTTAAAATAAATATTTTATAAAAATGATGTATTTTATGTAATATATAATGAATAATATAATATTTTTTAAAACTGCATTTTTTTTTTTGCACCTTTTCTAGTTTTTCTGTTTAAAAAAAATATTAATCTAATTTATAGTGTATAGTGTACATATATTTATTTTGCAGGTCATATTAACCCCAAAATCATTATATCTTTACACAGATATTTTCTTGACCTTTATAATGAGATATATCCGAAAGCATTACTATTCTCAGCCCGTCTGCTAACAGATAACGTGTTACTATTTGTGTGTGCGTTTGAAAAGAGTGAGCCACTAAATAGTCAACACACCCCCACATTTCACACAAAGCCACTAGCAATTAACAGGCCGGCAGTTAATGAAGAGCTGAGAAGATGATTATGCGCCGGTAAATCCAGACTGGAGGCAGCGGGGAGTGAAGTCATGACTTTATTCAGCTCTGCTCCTCTTCACAGCTCACCTCTTCTGTCCAACGCGAGCTGCTCTCCTGATAATTGCCCTCAAACCGCTGGAAGAGCCTCAGTGCTGTCAACCACATCTCTAGCCGTCTTTATCTCGCTCTCTTTCTCCTTTCTTTTCTCCTGCGTCCTCTAGCAAAGTCAACAACTTCCCTCCGCCACCGTTTATCCAATCTCTGCAGTCCCTGTTCACAGATACGACTAAACGGTGCCGCAGATAAACTTCAGATCCTCTCGCTCTGAACAGATGATGGGAGAGACTCAATTCGGCTGGGAAAGAAATGTTTGTGCAGCGGATATTTGCATCTGATCAAGACGAGCGGCGGCGGGGTTTGTTCGCTCTCGTGTTGTTTCAAACCGTTTGACTTTGTTTCTTTTGTGGAAAACAAAAGATGTTTCCTGTTTCTTTTTCGTACAACATACACTTTCAACCTCCAAAGATGAGATAAATTGACAAAAAAGCACTATAAAATTCTTCCCACTTGTGCGGCATATTGCAGGCAGTGTTGTAAACTAAAACTAATTTGAAATTAGGAATGATTAGAAATGATCAGAAATTAGAAAATAAATATATTAAATATTTGAACAAAAACTTCAACTTCAAGCATAAATGAAAATTAGAAATAGAAGTACTAAAATGACTAAAAGTGAAATAAAAAATAAAATGAATGTAATAAAAACTAAATGAAAATATAAAATAAACAATTTTTAGACTTTGCTTACAAAAATGTGGCATATATATGTGTGTACAGTGGGTACGGAAAGTATTCAGACCCCCTTAAATTTTTCGCTCTTTGTTATATTGCAGCCATTTGCTAAAATCATTTAAGTTCATTTTTTTTCCTCATTAATGTACACACAGCACCTCATATTGACAGAAAAACACAGAATTGTTGACATTTTTGCAGATTTATTAAAAAAGAAAAACTGGGGGCGCTAGTGGGACCTCGCCGAAGATGGCCGCATAATCTGTTAGCTCCGCGCCAGTTCCCTTTTTTTTCTTAATTTATCTTTCAGTTAACCCGACGCAAACTTG
>JAFVLL020000485.1:0-21895 GCA_021397915.2 Tor tambroides
CTGACACACTACAGCAAAAGATAGAAATAACTGACTTAAAACCATTTTTGTTGGTGAAAATACTAGTGGCCTAAGACTTTTGCACAGTAGTGTATATATATGTTTTTATATCTTGATTTATACCCCTAAAAGGGCGACATATCCCCTGAGATACAAACATTTAAAGAAAGATTAAAAAAAATGTAAGCATTTAATTCATAAAATTTCAAAGTAAACCTCTTATATATGGGTGCTGTGATAGGTGTCGCATCCCTATAGGTAAACGTGGATCAGCTGAGAGTCAGCTGATGCGAGCTTGGCTAACATGACCTGCCAGAACTAACGCTACACTTGATATTAACAGTTCATAGCATAACTAGAATTTGTGCATTTCTAAGTAGAAATACATTCGGCTAAAAACCGATATAGAAAGCTTGATCATTTGTAATTAATATACATACAAATGAAAATCACAAGTGTGAGGTCAGTAAGATTTTTCAAATGGTTTGTTATTTGTTTCATGCTTACTAATGCTGCATTTATTTGATTTAAACTACAGTAAAAATAGTAATATTGTAAAATATTATTACAATTTAAAATAACCTTTTTCTATTTGTCATTTATTCCTGTGATGGTAAAGCTGTATTTTCAGCATCATTACTCCAGTCTTCAGTGTTACATGATCCTTCAGAAATCATTCTAATATGCTGATTTGGTGCTCAAGAAACATTTCTTATTATTATCAATGTTGAAAAAAGTTGTGCTGCTTAATTTTAGGCGTGGGAAAACTGTGATAAATGTTTTTTTTTTCATAATTCTTGGATAAATAGAAAGAACTGCATTTTTATATAGATTATAAAAGTTCTAACTGCCAATTTTGATCAATGAAATAAATCCTTGCTAAATAATTGCTGAAAGAATCAACAATTACTGACCCCAAATTTTAAATGACAAGATTAATGTTCAGATTACCAAGAGTTCAGAGGTGCCGAGTTTGTCGAGTTCCATGGACTGGATGCGTGAAATATGGACTCCCATTTCTCTGTGAATCCCTGAACACTCGATGCATGTCAGGATGCCCAGGTTAGTGGATAACCATTTAGGCTCTAGAGCAGATAAAACAGGGGAAAATTAGGACTTTTATTGTATTTGTTGAGGACTGTGTGTCCTGCTATTCCCTTCTCAGCCACAAGGTAGCGCATGAAGCTATAAAACTCTATTTTGATACCTTGCTTGCTGCATTGACAAAGTGGGGACTTTGTGTCAGTTCCAACTGCTACAAAACTTTCACACACAAACTCAGCTAACCTGGTGCACCACAGTCGCAGCAGGCTTCGTTTCCAGGCATGCGCAGCACATCCTCGATGATGACTTTGGTCAGGTCTTCCAAACTGTCATCTCCAGCACTCTGCTCCCCACGGAACGCCATGTTCAGAGCCTCCTCCTTACTGTTAGTCAGCACTGAGATCCATCTGCACATCACACATTCACAGATATATGCATTAATCGCTTGCACACCTCTACAGATGGACACACACATGCGATAAATTATGTGAAACACCACACAAACAAATTAAGGTTTGCATACAACGTTTACACACAAACACTCATTTATATATCAATATAAATGTGTCATACAGATATTATATATCAACAGACACAAGCTTAATAACTCACGGCAAAATATACTATAAAAAAAGGATGGGCAATATATTGAATATTCACAAAATATTCACAATGAGTTTACTGGCTTTCACTTTTATTCTTAGATTACACATATATACAGCAAATGTTGTCATGTAAGACGAAAAATCCATATATATATAGTACTGTTTAAAAGTTTGGGGGCAGTAAGATTTTTTTTAAAGAAATGCATACTTTTATTCAGCAAGGATGAATTAAATTGATCAAAAACATAATGCACCACTTATTGCAGTTTTCAGTGTCACATGATCCTTCACAAATCATTCTAATATGCTTATTTGCTCCTAAATGCTCCTAAATGTTTCTGAAATAAGAAACATTTCTTATTATCATCACAGTTAAAAACATTTGTACTGCTTGGAAACTGATACATAGAAAGTTTATTGATTATTTTTGATTGATAAAATTAATGCATTCTTGCTGAAATAAACGTTTGCATTTCTTCAAAAAAAAACTGAACTGTTTTTAACATATTTATAGCCCAGCCAAGGATGAAATACACACAAACATCTCATTAACATGCAGAAGCACTCAAACACACGCATCTTGTTCTCACTCTTGAGCAAGAGAACAGAGAAATAACAGATGGTATCAACTCTCGACCTCACACATTCACACTTACATCACAAACTCCTGTTCATCCTCTGCCTGGAAATGATATGTTCGATTATCTGCACGGGGAAAGATGCAGACAGATTATTAGGGGAAAGAAGTGCATTATGTTAACCGTCCTGAACACTGCACTTAGTGCTCTCTGGCCGAGTAATGGACTTAAGACTTCCAGAGGCCTTGCTAGCACTTGGTATGGATGAAAGTACTCTGAAGTTTGGCGGGGGAAATGTGTAGCCACTCACGGGAGATGAGGTCAAAGCACTTCTTATCCTCTCCGCTGGGTTTAACCTGGCAGGTCAGCAGATTCAGTCTCACCGGTTGCCTGTTGGACTGGACACGGCGTAATTACAGTGAGTAAATGAACCGCAGATAGACAGACATAACAGAGCTTCACCAGGGCTCAGCAATGAAGATAGCCTGATGGCCCCTGGGCCAGTTTGAGACTCGATGGGCCTGTCACTTGCCCTATAAGGCCAAATATGTCATCAGGGTGAAGGCATTTACCTGGTTAACAAACATGAGGCTTTGTCAAAACTGGAAGAGTGACCTGGAAGCATTAGTTAGTTAGTTACAATGAGTTTTAAAAAATCCCACAGGATGGGGGAAAGAGCAGACAGGCCTGTTTGAAAATCCAATTTGTGATTCTCTGCCAGTAGGCGCTTTTGGAACGTCAAATATATAACGGTTTCCCCTGTAACTGCTGTAAACAAAGCAGCGCTGCATTCATGAACACTACTTTATCAGATAAAGTCGAAATGCAATCAAAACTTTTTGAAGACACTCGGTTCCTTTCAGAGATAGCCTACATATAAAAACACCTGTGTCACATCATTGCTTGAATTAGTAAGAATGAGTAAAGTGTTTAAAACTATTAGCCTATAATGTTGAAAATGTATGAGGAAAGTCCTCTAATGAGTTACCAGGGTAAGCCTATGTGCCCCCAGCCCTGGCCCAATTTAACCCCTGCATATATATATGTAAAATATTTCTCACTGTTTATAAGAAATAACAAGTATCTGGTTGCAAATGTAGTATCCCATACATCCTGTATTAGATGCTCCATTTGCAACCAGTTGTTTCTTCAACAATTACAGACTTACGAAAAAACCATGAGATGTGTTTAACCCACTGTATTACCATTCAATAAATTCAGGAAACATTCGTGTGCAATATTAATGTAACAACTATGATGACTCATTGTTTTGTTTCTGAATAATTAATACAAATAAAAACACCATTTTGTTAAACCCAAGGTGACTAAACAGAAATACCAGCACTGCAGGAGCACTTGATGAAACACACAGACGTGATGGCAGAAAAGTTCTTCACATTAAAATGCAATCAGACAGGAATATGAGCACATTGCCACAGAGATCGAAGAGCAAAATGCATTCTCTCCACACGGCATCTGCTGAGCAAAAGCGTCCTTACAGCAGATTACACAAGGAAACTCATAGACCACCTGGGGCCCAGAGCATGCTGGGTCTCGTTCGTGCTAATATCATTAGTGTATGAGTCAGATCGCACTGGGTGGATGTTTCTATGGTAACTGGGCAGCACTACCCCCCATGTTCACCTTTACACAGCAAGTAAGAGTTTTCAGTGCTATAATGAGGAAGCGAAAAGTCTTAAGATAATTAAACTGTGGCCACTGTGTTGCTTCACTGTTTATATACAACAGTTTGAAAGCTACAGCTATAATTTAAAAAATCAAAGTTAAAAATGTTACCTTCTGTTGATCGGTAAGTAGTACTATAATGAGACAACTATCTTTTTAATGAAAATACCAGCTAGTCACCAAATGTGAGTATATCTTGCAGTATGACAAGTACTCACTGTGGCATGGGAGATGGTGAGAATGCCATTTTTCACTGAGCACTTCCTCCTCTGCCACACTTTGCGGATCCTGAGGAAAAAAAAAGATTACATCCTTCCTTAGCATCTCTAAGATGTTTTAATAATTGGAAAAAAGCAGGACATTTTTAATTTTTTTTTAAAAGAATTCAATTTCAGTTTTGTCTCATCCAGTCGTCAGTGTCACATGATCCTTCAGAAATCATTCTAATATGCTGATTCTCAAGACACATCTCATATTTGTGTCAATGTTGAAAACATTATTAATATAACTGCTGAAAACAGTGTGTTTTGTAACATTATCTGTCACCTTTATTCAATTTAGTGTGTCCTTGCTGAATAAAACTATTAATTTTGTACTGGACCGGACTGGAAAAAGAATCTTACTGAGCCCGATCTTTTGAATAGTAGTATGTTAGGTAACATCCTTTCTAACAAATTAACATAAATTAACATTCAAATTATGTGGTAATTTAAACATAACACGTGTGCCTCTATTTCTTTAAAAACAGCTTATTTAAGGAGAGTGCCAATGTTAAATCTATGGAAAAGCATCTTGGTGCCTGATGTTTATACTGTATTTATTTGAATGGCTTGACACTCTAAAGCCTGAGAAAGCAGTGCTCAGAAGCAATGTGCTAATGTTGAATCAATTAATTACAGTGTAGCCAATTCCATTAGGCACGATTAAGAGACAATTAAGTAGCACTACACAGAATATTTAAAAACAACAACAACATCAGACTATATTTCACGTCAAACTGTAAGCTCACCCATCACTCTTCTTAAACAGATAGCCCTTCTTCTCACTGCCAAACTCCTTATTGCCCTGCAGCTGGTGCATACTGTAACCACTCTGCTTGCTCTGAGAATCCTGCACATCACCAAAAAAAAAAAAAAAACAGCCAAAATCTAATAAATAAAAGTATGACATGATTATAATTCGAGTAAAAACTTGATTCTTTCTTGAAGGAAAAAAACAGTGCGATCAAAAGTCTGGGATTTTTATTTTTCATTAAAACTGAAAAGAAAGTTTTTTAATTTTGAACAAAGAAAAAAAATATGTAAAATGAAGGAAAAAAATTATTCTAGCACCTAATGTAAATGTTATATGATAATAATGTGTAATTCTACATTATTAAATTAGAAAAAAGCAAAACTAAAGGAAAATTAAAAGCATTTTTAGTAGCGCATTCAGACTTTTGAACACACATTATACATAGAATAAAATCAAATGGGGAAAAAGCAGTCTGGCAACATTAGATGTTACTTTTATGAACTTACTCTCCTAGACTTCAGTTGGAAGGCAGTGAAAGGGAAAAAGGAGGAGAGGAGTCAGAAATGCAGATGTCAGATTATTATTATTGCAGCGTGCATAGAATAAAAATAAGAGCGAACCTAACATCATACAATATTCACAGCCGCGTTTGAGGATAATACAACGCAGAACATTGTTATTCAATCGAGACCAGAGACGTCCGCTTCAAATGGACATCAACTCCAAACAAAACACATAAAAGATCAAACACTGGGCTCTACAAAAGAGCTTGTGTTGTCACTGCCTGACCCTCATGTCCATGTTTCCTCTCTCTCACGAGAACAAACGTGTACGCTTGCACAACCTACCTCACATGTCTCACAGAGGCAGCAAATGTCATGACAAACTGGACATGAAAAGCAAATTCACATCCGGACTCATATCTTTAATATCGAGAACAGCATGTAAATCCATTTTTCAATTCTACATGACATTTATGGAAGGAAATGGCACTATTAAGATAAATTATTCTCTGTGATCAGTGAATCAAAGACAAAAAGTTTTCATCAAACCATTGTGGATTAAAGGCAGAGGATATATCCTCCGGTGATGTACCTACCTCTTTCTGGTCCAGTTGTAAAGACGATTTAATGAGGTCTCTGAGAGCCGTGAGCTGTTTTTTCTCTTCGTCCTGGGTCTGTTTTATCTGACAATACAAATTTAATGTGTTAAAATATAGGGCAATATAAGCAATATAAAACAAACACCTCATTTTAAGATGTTTGGTAACAGTAAACACTCTCTCGAGAAGGCATTGCTAGTGAACATTTATTACATGTTCGAAGGAACAGTTTGATCTGAGCTATACTTTTTTCTGTCTGAATATGAGATAATATTTTACTCTCATAGGCTCATATTAATAATGCTTGTCTCATGATATCATATTTAATATAATCATAATGTTCTCACGAGTAGAGCTGCATAATAACTGAACTAACAACATATTAACAGAAAACAGCAAAAAGAATTATAAAATGAAAGGTTAACTAACATTATAGAGATCAGCTGCTAATTTCTCTATATACTGCTTCAACTTGTCAGCGGTTTTCAAGCCGTCCTGGAAAAAACTGAGAGAAAACATAAGAAGAGCAAATGAAAGGCTGTAAGGCATTTGTTCAACACTACATAAAATAATGTTCAAATGTTTGGGGTCAGTAAGACTTTTTCTTAATGTTTTTGAAATAACCTCAGCAAGGCTATATTTATTTGCTCAAAAATCAATACAGTGAAATATTACTACATGTTAAAATAACTGTTAGCTATATGAACATATTTTAAAGTCCAATTTATTTGTTTGAATTTTTTTTGCTTCTTTGTGAAAACCGGGATAGAAAGTTCAAAAGAACAGCATTTATTTGAAACAGAAAACTTTTATAACATTATAAATGCCTTCACTGTCACTTCTGATCTTTTGTCCTTGCTGTATAAAAGATTTTTTTTTAAATATCACTAACCCTGAAACTTTGAACGGTACTGTACATTTAATAACTGTGTACAATTTCAAATTCTTTAAAGGTAATATATCGCCACTTCACACCCTTAATACAGCTATCTTAACTAATCTAGGAGACAATTCTTAGGAATTACAGTAACAGACCGTACATCTGTTACGAGAAAACAGGATTCTGGGACACTCACTTGCACTGTGCATGATAATACTTGATGAGATTCTGGAGGAGATCCACTCCCTTCTTGGTCTTAATCTCATTCACTTTGATCAGGTACTGTTGGGAACGATGGACAATAGACACTGGTGTGTTAACAGGAAAATACATCAACGCTGCACCCTTCTAAACACACACATGCATGCTTTGAAGTGGTTAAAGTGGCTCAGCTAAAGAAATTGTGTTTAAATGCTCCACCCTACCACATCTGGTATAAAACAGATATATAAAACAGAGGAGACCACTTTAGTCTGCATCAGCTGTTATTATAATTTACACAACAGTTCTTTCTGGTCCTTGATTCTGATTGGCTCTGAGGAGTGCAATATTCTAGTGATATCAGAACTCCAACTGTTTTACCGTTAGTATCACTCTGCTTAGAGTATTTCTCACAGCGACTGTCATGGCGGACGTCCAAATCCACTATAATTTTATAAATAATACAGTGTTTGTGTCACGGAATGTAGTTTTAAGCATTTTTTAGGCAAGAATGTACTTGTTTAGACTTAAAAAATGCAGATTGTTAAGAAAGATAACATCTATTTGAAAATTTGCTTCAAAGGTTTTGGAGATGTTAGCTCCAGGTCGTCAGCGGCCATTCAGCGCACATGAACCCACTGGGAGCAGCCTCACCTCGGCCAGATCTTCTGGAATTTGCCGCTGGCTCTGATGTTTCTACATTATACTTTTTTTGCTTGCATTAAAAGTTTATCTGCATATTGTTTTGATTAGGAAATCCAATTGTATTAAAAGTTGTTTTATTTGATTGAGCCTTGGAACTGTTTTCGATTAATTTCATGATTAAATGTTTCACACTTCATAATTCAGCATTAAATTGTTGCTATATTTTTTTGTTTTGATCTCAAAGATGACCAAATGCTCTGCTGCAGACCTGATCTCCAGATAAATTCATCTTGGATATACAGATGTGCTCATAAGTTTACTTTTTACTTTTTACTTACCATGCAATTTTCATGATCCTTCTTATTTTGTTTCAATTATTAACATTTTGTACATTCTGCAAGGGGTATGTAAACTTATGAGCTCAACTGTATATGTGTAATATGTATAAAAACAACAAAATTCCATGTAAAATTATGTTTAAACATAAAGCTGGTCTGATATCCTGGTATGTCTATACTCGAGCATATTCTGCACCTGAAAATACAAAGCCCACTGTTGCTTGACTCATGAATATTAATCAGGTCATGTGAATGGATGGTTCAGCAATGTTACCTAGCAACGTCAGCATGGCCTAATTAATATTCATGAGCTAAGACACTGCCAAGCCACGATGTCTCAAGCAGCCGCTTCAAAACCTGCTCCAGAGCTGCTGAGTGAAACATGAATGTATTTGAAAATCTCCTGGCCTTTCACAACACCTCAAGTTAGAGAGGACGTCACGGCAGGAGAGAACAAGAAACAACCTGAAGTTGCTGAACAATCAAAACTACCATCAAGCTAACTTCTCTTGGTGAAACAAGAAGTAAAGAGACAGAAAGTTTCAATTTTCACAAGCCCACACACCTCACACATCTGCAGTTGAAAGATCCTCCGTTCCTTCTCCATCTCCTCTGCGATCTCTGCGCCGGTGATCTCTGTACGGATCATGCCGTGCTGCTTGGCATGTTCCCTCTTCTCCTTCTCAATCTTTGTGCTACAACAAAAAGGCAAGAAACAGAAGATGACAGAGAAACAACTAGCTTAAATTCAGCTAGAGGTTACCGCAAATGGCTCTTTGACTATGATGATGATATATTGAGCATAGCCATAAAACGGCTATATATCACCACATTCCATTAAACAACATTTTGTATACATATGACAAAAGAATATAAACACACAATAACGACACTTACAACTTGGTCTCATAGTCTTTCCAGGCCTTGTCGAAAGGCTTTTTAAGATCCTGTGTTGGGGAAATAAAATAAATAGTGCAGGAAGCAATTAGGTTTACTGTGCAGAGTTATAGACCATTTTTCACAGTTGTTAAACTGAACACATTATTATACAATATAAAGCACCAAAGAAATCAAGCGATTTGATCACTACTCTGAAACTCACTGCGCTGATGTACAGTAGTGACTGATATGGACTGTGGTAATGCAATTGCTTTATCAGATTTTCCCACTCTCAGGAACCTATTCTCTGGACTTAATGACGTTATTCACTTTGCTACTGCCCAAATGTTCATCTGCTCAAATAATAATTGATCATGAAACATTCACGGATGTTTTGGAGTGTGTTACTTTACCTGAGGTGTATCAGCTTGCTGGCTTCTTAGAAAGGACATGAGCATTAATTTGTTTACAGCATGAATATATTCATACTACTAAAGCAGAATCCAGAAGCTTACAGTTTTTGCTTCTAAATACGTGTAAGTCAGAGCACAAAAAGATGTGACAGGTCTCCCTCGGTGCTGCTCTGCACTTTTATGTAATTTTTCATTCCTATTTTTAAGAGTTCCCATCTATTATGCTGTTTAACACATTAAATAAAGCTGGAAGCTTGAAGCTGGACTTTTATATATATATTTATTTATTAACAAATGAATTTTATAAACCATAACCATTCACTTTCACGGACTTTTTCATTCACTGTTCCCACCTGGTGGAATGACCTGCCCAACTCAATCCGAGCAGCTGAATCCTTAGCCATCTTCAAGAAACGGCTAAAAACACATCTGTTCTATCTTTATTTGACCCTGTAACTCTATCACTCTCTATTCTATTCTAATCTGTCTTTTAAAAAAAAAAAAAAAAAAAAAAAAAAAACACACACCCTTGACCCTCTATCAACTACATATTTATTCTCTAACTGCTACTTTTTCTTTAAAAACTAACACTAGCTTTCTTTTTTCTATTCTATCTACTTGTTTTCCTTGAGAAAAAAAAAAAAAAATAAAAAAAAAAAAATAAAAAAAAAAAAAAAACCTTGCTATGTGTACTGCGTTAGGCTAACCGAGACTTGTCATATGCTTGCATGTTGTTGCTCTTTTGTTGATTTTGATTGCTTCTATTGTCCTCTTTTGTAAGTCGCTTTGGATAAAAGCGTCTGCTAAATAACTAAATGTAAATGTAAATGTAAATATCTGTAAAAAATCTCAAAATAAACACCAACTATTCTGTACTTTACACCATAATCTGCATTTAAAATGACAGATTTTAGTTTTAAGTGTATCCAAATTATTTTGGTTAAATTCTTTTTTCATTAAGTTATATTATTTACTACTCGAATACCAGCAAAAGAATACAGATTAAACATTTACTTACACAAACATATATATATATATATAAATATGTCCGTGTGTGTGTGTGTGTGTGTGTGTGTGTGTGTGCGCGCGTGTGTGTACAGTATATATATATATATATATATATATATATATATATATATGTGTCCACATATATATGCACACACACACACACACACATACATATCATTAAGTATATCCACTTTATTGAGCTCTGCAGTAATTCTGATGCAACTGAATATAAAAGCTGTCTTGTGTTTTGGTGTTTTGTCTTGATTTCTTAATAGAATTTAAGAGTCTCTGAGTGAGTCCTGGTTACACATACAGGAGCACTGGTGTAGGTGCTTTTTAATGGCTTATAAGGCATCTGTTCCAGTGCAGGAAAGATTTTAGAGAGAGCTGATAACGTTCTCCAGGGACAGCACTTATGCCCTTCAACTGCCTCTGCCTCTGTCAATAAGGGCTTTAGAGAACGGTTTCGTTTCCGCTGAGTAAGAGGGTGAAAGAAAGAGAGAGACAAAGTATGAGCGAGATAAGAGAGTGAGAGAGAAAGAATGGGGGCTGGTAGGTATGTATCCTCCGTCTACTGAGCAAAAAAGTGAAGCCTCATCACTTCCACTCAGAAATTCAGCTGATGCTGCAGTGGCTCTTAGCCTGGGTCATGCTAATGTGAAAACAATCAGACAGCCTTTCCAAAACTGCTCAGTGTGAGACGGCCCAACACTTAGTGTAAGTAATTTTCACAATCACTACATGTTTGCCTTCAAGCCTGAGACATCAACAAGCGGCTGACAGGAGTGGTCAGTCTGACGCCTGAGCTCTTTACCTCAGTCAACCAGTAAACACTTCAAACCGACTGAGTCAAAGGGCCTTAAACACTACCACACAGTTTACTAGCGCTAACAGCGGCCATTCCTTCGGCACTGTGTTTCATAGAGGACAGTGGCGTGAAGAACCCTGTAATTTGACTCCAACCAGATTTACAGTGTGCGTTTTTTGGTCCAAAGGGATTCATTTAAAGTGGGTATGGAGCAGTAAATCAGGGCGTTCCTCAGAGGAGGCCTTTCCAATTAGTTTAGTCCAGAGACAGCGATGTAAATCTTACCCCCTTCACTCCCTTTAGATCTCCTTTGAGCAGAGAGTCCAGGGTGAAGATGACATTGTGGCTGAGACTCTGGAGCTGAGGAGAAGAATCAGTGGAGAAATCATGCAGCTTGTGATCAGAAAACTTTACAATAAATACAAATGAAAAATGTTTAAAAATGTAAAAATAAAACAAAATGAAATGAAATATTAAGACTAAGAAAATAAGATAAGAATAAAACTAAATAAAAATTCTACTATTCCTCACCAGGTTCTTGAGGAGAGCGGCCAGTTCCTTGATAAGGCCAGAGAACTTGATGAAGGCTGTTCCCAGATCAGAGTTATCTCGGCTGATGAAGTTGCTGCCAAACTTGTCCAGTGCCTGCCCGTAATTCTCCTCATTCTGCACATGCTCTGTAGAAAATAAAAACAAACCATGCATCCATTCATCAAAAATATCTTAATTTGTGTTCTGAAGATGAACGAACATTTTACGAGTTTGGAATGACATGAGGGTGTGTAATTAACGACAGAATTTTCCATTTTGGGCGAACTATCCCTTTAATAGGTGTGTTTGACTTGAAGCGGCGCTGCGCAGACCAATCTGTGTAGGACACCAAAGTACCGCGAGAGCGATTCAAAGCTTACGGAGCCGTTTGCTCTCTGATTGCTCTCATGGTACACTGATGTCATACAGCAATCGGTCTGCTCAGCACCGATTCGAGACAAACACACCTATTTAAATAGCATAACGTGAAGGAAGAAAAGAGAATTCCACAATTCCCTGTACATCTGTCAACTAGGACAGCTTTCTGTGTAAATCTCAGCCCACAGGATGTAAACTAAACCAATAATAGCCCTTCCAGTACAAACATGCACCTCACTGGGCACAGACAGAGAGTGCGGTCAAGATCATCAGCACCCACAGGAAAATAATGCAGGTGCCCATTAACAATTTGTCCATACCAAAAAAAACAAAACATCCACACACAAAACATGAAAAGAAGTTCTATTATTACCATCTTTAGAGTCGTATAAGTTTAGGGTCTCCATATATTAGGAAACAGTATTGACACCACCAGCATCTGGGACTGATTCATCATCTTCCCGTAGTTCCACACTGAGACCCCAGCCCATGACAGAGTGACATTATTAGGTCATTTGTCTTGTTGAGTTGAGTCAAGACATCTGGTACCCCGAAATAGGGGACTGTCACCTTCTTTAAACGAGCAGCTGGGAAGGTTTACTGCTGCCTTTTTGGACTCAGAGGAACCTAAGGGAACCTCAGAGTTTTAAAGGTGCTAATTTAAATTAATGTGTAAACTCTCCACGAACCCAAAAAATAAATAAATCAATAAAAAATTGAGTTAATTTCTGACTGTTTATGTCCTTGTTACGATCGATGTGTCTTATAGGAGCTTATAAATTTCTCTCAAATGCACATACTTCCACTCAAAAACGTATTTTATATTACTATTTCCCACATTTTAGAATAATAGAGAAGTCATCAAAACTATGAAATAACACAAATGGAAGTGTTATTGTGTAAAATGTTTCCTTTTCTGTTTTTTTTTTTATCAGTGAAGCACTTTGCAATTTTGAGCTGCGTTTTATGTATGAAAGGTGCTATACAATTAAAATTATTATTATTATTTTAATTTGATTTATATAGAATCTTAAATGCAAAATAAACAGTACTACTATTATTAATTTTAATTTTTAGATTTTATTCATAAATTACATACATTATAAATATAAATGATCACATATTTTACTAGTGCTACTAATATTTATTATTATCATTTGAATAGCACCTTTCATTAATTACATTTTTACATTAAGTAGACATTTACATACATTACATACATTACTAATACTTACATTAATACTAATATAAGCTATTAGATTAAAAAATAATAAAATCATTGCAAACATAAATTTCGTTAACTGTCACGACTTCTGAAGGTAAGTAGATCGTGCATGTCACAGACGGATTAAAAGATCGCAGACAGATCTAAACAAGACTGTAAGCAAAGTGACATAAGCAGACCTCTGCAGTTCAACAGAGAATAAAAGCCCCATGCCAAGTGTCAAGAGCTCAGGTATTAATCATCAGGAGCCGATTAGAGTGCTTACTATACAGTCACATCTGATTAAACAGGAACGTGACACAGAGGCCACCTGCAATGCAAACAGCAGAGAGTCGATAACACAGCGGGAGCCGGTTTACATCCTCTGCCTGCCGCCCACAGTAACACTCTACACTTAATAGCATAACATGAGATGCTCCACACTTCAGGAAAACATAAGTAAGCAGAGTGATGTGCATCATGAGCGGTGACATTCAGCTGCAGCTGGTGTGATTTCATTCACAAACCCAAAAGGTGACAATCTGCTGGCATTTGCTGAATCATGATGGGGGTGTCTCTGCATTGCTGAAGAGGTGGAGGACGAGTGCTCTCTAAGGGATACTGAGGTCAGAGAGAGGTCAGCCAATCAATCTGATCAAGCACTGCAGCTCACAAGAGGAAGTCTTACATATCACATCACTGAAAACCGCCACACAGAGATCTGGTACCCATAAACAGTGGACTGTCACCTTCTATAAATGACCAGCTGGGAAGGTTTCTGGACCCAGAGGAACAACCTGAGGGAATCTCAGAGCATTAAAAGTGCTCATTCAGGGTGATGTGCAAATCATTAATGAACCAAAAAATGTAGTTTCTTATTGCTGACCGTTTATGTCTTTGTAATCAGCTTTTAAATGTCTCCCAAATGCATGCATTTATATATATATATATTTCTCACACAGAACAACCTCCTAGACAGCAACCAATCTGGCTTCAGAAGTGGACATTCGACCGAAACTGCCTTGCTCTCAGTTGTTGAAGCCCTAAGACTTGCCAGAGCAGCTTCCAAGTCTTCATTACTTATCTTGCTGGATCTGTCCGCTGCTTTTGATACGGTCAGCCACCAGGTCTCCTGTCAGCCCTGTTGAGAAAGGGCATCTCAGCACCCAGTGGTTTGAGTCTTACCTCTCAGATAGGTCCTTCAAGGTATCTTGGAGAGTTGAGGTGTCCATGTCGCAACATCTAACTATTGGGGTGCCTCAGGGCTCAGTTCTTGGACCTCTTCTCTTCTCTGTCTACATGGCATCACTGTCATTCAGAAACATGGCTTTTCATATCACTGCTATGCTGATGACACTCAGCTGTACCTCTCATTCCATCCTGATGATCCAACGATAGCTTCTTGCATCTCAGCTTGTCTAACAGACATTTCTTGCTGGATGAAGGACCATCACCTTCAACTCAACCTTGCCAAAACAGAATTGCTTGTGGTTCCAGCAAACCAATCGTTTCATCACAATTTCACCATCCAGTTAGGCACATCAACCATAACTCCTTCAAAAACAGCCAGAAACCTTGGAGTTGTGATTGATGATCAGCTGACTTTTTCAGACCACATTGTTAAAACTGCCCGGTCCTGCAGATTTGCTTTATTCAACATCAAGAAGATTAGGCCCTTTCTTTCGGAACAAGGAGTTTTTCCTTTAAAACTCCTTGTTCAAGCTCTTGTTCTGTCTTGACTGGACTATTGCAGTGCTCTCTTGGCAGGTCTTCCAGCCAGTTCTATCAAACCTTTACAATTAATCCAGAATGCGGCAGCAAGATTAATTGCCGAAAGAATGCACTTCACACCTCTGTTTATCAATTTGCACTGGCTACCAATACCTGCTCGCATAAAATTCAAGGCATTGATGTTTGCCTACAAAACCACCATCGGCTCTGCACCCCTTTACCTAAATTCATTACTTCAGACTTATGTGCCCTCTTGAAGCTTGCGTTCTGCAAGTGAACGTTGCTTTATTGTGCCATCCCAAAGAGGCACAAAATCACTTTCATGGACTTTTAAATTAAATGTTCCCTGCTGGTGGAATGACCTGCCCAACTCAGTCCGAGCAGCTGAATCCTTACCCATCTTCAAGAATCGCCTAAAAACACATCTCTTCCATCTTTATTTGACCCTCTATTCTATCCTCTCTATTCTAATTCCTTTTATCTATCTGTCTTCTTTTAAAAAAAAAAAAAAAAACACACACACACACCCTTGACCCTCTATCAACTGCATATTTATTCTCTAACTGCTACTTTTTCTTTAAAAACTAACACTAGCTTTCTTTTTTCTATTCTATCTACTTGTTTTCCTTGGAAAAAAAAACAAAGAAAAACAAAAAAAAAAAAACCTTGCTATGTGTACTGCGTTAGGCTAACCGAGACTTGTCATATGCTTGCATGTTATTGCTCTTTTGTTGGTTTTGATTGCTTCTATTGTCCTCTTTTGTAAGTCGCTTTGGATAAAAGCGTCTGCTAAATAACTAAATGTAAATGTAAATGTATATATATATATATATATATATAAATGTATATAATGATATATTATAATAATATATAATATATTATATAATTATATATTATATATATTATAATTATATATGTATATATATATATTTACTTATTTATTACTTGAAATAACACAAAACAAGTACTGTTGTGTAAAAAAGTACTCTTTCTAAAGTTTTTTTAGTGATGTCAAATCGATAAATCACGATTAATCACATCCAAAATAAAAGTTTGCGTTTACATAATATATGTGTGTGTGTTGTGTATATTTAAGAAATATATGTAATATACATGTATGTGTGTGTATTTATATATACACAAAAAATATACACAGTACACACACACACATATATATTATGTAAACACAAACTTTTATTTTGGATGTGATTAATCGCAATTAATCAATTTGACAGCATTATTTTGATTCTGAATTTTGAATTATATTGTGAAGCACTTTGAGACTTTGAGCTGCATTTTTATTATGAAAGGTGTTATAATAATAAAATATTATTAACAATACTATTTTAAAACTAGTAGTATTGCTGCTATTAACAATAATCATCATAATCATAATTTCTGGAATTTCTTATTCATTTCTCGACTGGAAGCCCTGTATAATTAGGCTGTTTTTGATCCCAATCAAATGCAGTTCTTAAGACTCCTTTGATTTTAATAAACTCATAACAAGCTAACTGATCAGACAGCACATGAGCCAAAGACATCAGTCTGAATATGTATGGCTGTAGCAGTGCTTTTATCATCTTTTTAGCTTTTTCATACTTTTATAGTCTAGTAGTCCATTGTAACCTATCTCTAGGTCACGCAGCAGCAGAACACATTCATCTGTCCTGTTTTAGAGTCCTAAATATACTTACATCCACACACTGTTTGGCTCTCAATCTCCAGCCCTGATCCCAACTTTGCAAATGTCAATGTCTTTGTCAATTTCCGATCCACAAGAGACTACTGAGTGTAAATATTAGGCATTATGAGGCCTTGATCAAACAGGCACCGATATTTGGCATCTGGACTGTGTGCTTGGCCAATAGGAGAGGAATGACATTGAAGAGTTACAAGCTGATAAAGGGCAGAGAAGGGACCGGATGAGCCAAAAACCACTCATGAGATGGTCTAGAGGATTTCCTGACCTTTTACCCTAGAGGGCATGTAAGCATTCGTGTTTCCCTAGAAGGAATGGGGGAAGAGACGGTAGCAAGGAGCCTGTGAAAAGCAAGCGCTATGACTTCTCACTTCAGGATTGTCGGTTAGAGTAGCACTTCATCAGGAATTTGTCAATTAAACAAGTCGAGAGTCATGTTGGCCTTTTTTACAGCCATGCATTGTATCAAAAAGTAACTTTCTCTGGAAATTTTGAATCATATTTTAATATTTCCAGAAGTACTGCTGAACAGCTGGGTCAAAACTCACCTTGACCCGAGTTGTAGATTGCTTTGACGGATTTCTTGACCTTTTGTAAAGCTGTTCGGTCCTGGTCCAAAGCCTGGAGAGGCAGACAAAAAGAGAAGAGAAGAGGATGGTTATCAAACACAGTTAAAAAAGATCTGTGATTCATTTATGATTCATGATCTTGGAATTCCAGAGGAACTGCATCACTGGCCACACCTCGAGGGGCAAAAGCAAACATTGGGAATCTGGAGGCATTTTCAATGCTCATATGGGCCAACAGGTGGAGAAAATGTCAGAGATATTCCCTGTAAGACCAAAATTACAACTAGAAAAGCAGTTTATACCTTTGTGAACTGCAATATTTATACTGATTAAAAGTAAGTCAGCCAACTAATAAATGTAATCGACATTGGACAAGATCTCCTCAGAAAAGACAGCCTGGAGTGGCTAGACAACTTAACATACCAGCGACAGACCCTTGACACTCAGTTTCCTAGCAACCGCGGCAGCACGAGGACAGGGAGAACCCCTCGACCGCGCTTCATTGTCTTGGGGTGGATATCATTTCAAAAATCAAACCCGCTGTGAAACTGAGAGTGTAGCGAACAGGACATGCTCCTGAGGGTCTCAGCTCATGGAAATCTCTTCAAACGTTTTGATGAATGACAGCAAACAACAGAGTGTCAACGAATCCTGTTTCCTCCAAGCAGCCCACTGACCTTCTATCTTACCCTGTATGAATTGCTGGGAAACGTGAACTCTTTGCTTTATTCTTATACACGCTTTGAACTTGTGTCCTGGCTGATGTCTTCCTCCCTCCTTGAGGTGGGAGGAAGATGTGTGTATCTCTGCATGAAAAGGAAATTATGCAAGTGTACAGAATATAGGCAAGCTGACTCAAAGCAATTAACTTGTTACCATTGGAATAAACAGAAAAAAATATGAGTCAACTTTTGGCAAAAGAAAAAAAAAGTATTTTGCGAATTGAATTTGTAATGCATTATAATGCATTCATGTGCTCTGTTTCAGCTGGTGGCTAACAGATGTGTGTCTTAACAGCCACAGCTACCAACACAAACACACTCCTCCCAAACACACACACACACACACACCCAAACGTAACCAAAAATAATCTGTGGTGTCTTTAAAGAAGCCCTTCAATGGTGATTAATGAGAAAGACAGAGCTTAAGGCCACAATTTGAAAGCAAATCCCTCAACATTCACGACAGCTCTCTGAAAATAAAAAGTACAGAAGACATTTTCAAAGACCTTGGTGAATACTGATACATATCAACTACTAAATTAATGTATTTACATTAGGGCTGTCAAACGATTAATCGCGATTAATCGCATCCAAAATAAAAGTTTTTGTTTACACAATATATGTGTGTCTTCTGTATATATTTATTTTGTATATATAAAGACACACGCATACAGTATATATTTTGAAAATATTTACATGTATTTAAAAGTTTATATTTATATTCATATAATTTATATTATATAAAAATATATTTAATATATAAATATAACATGTTTTTCTTAAATATATACATGCATGTGTTTGTATTTATATATACATAATAAATATACACAGTATACACACATATATTATGTAAACAAAAACTTTTATTTGGGATGCGATTAATCGCGATTAATCGTTTGACAGCACTAATTTACATGCTTTATCATGAATTGTGAAGTTATTAGAATAATCAGTCATACATGTACGCTACTCTTACTTGGAATCAGTAAGAACTGAAAAAAATTTAATACTATTTTTTTTTATAGCAAGGACATATTCGATCAATTCAATTGAAAGTGACAGTAAAGACATTTTAGAAGTTTCTATTTCAAATAAATGCTTTCAATTTTTGTTTTTTTGTTTTTCTAAATAAACTTTCTATTCATCAAAAAATCCTGGAAAAAAGTATTAAGCTTTCTACAAAATATATTTTTCAACACTGATAATAATAGGCCATGTTTTCTTGAGCAACAAATCAGCATATTAGAATGACTTCTGAAGGATCATGTGACAATAAATCCTGAGTAATGGCTGCTGTAGCTTTACCACCACAAGAATAAATTACATTTTAAAATACATTACAATAGAAATCGTATATTTTAGTTAAAAAAAAAAAGTTAATTTAAATTACAATAACATTTCACAATATTATTATTACTCTATTTTTGTTCAAATAAATGTAGCCTTGGTGAGCATAAGAAAGTTCTTTCAAAATTACATGTAAGATTTATACAGATTAGGTGCCAATAGCCTTGTGGGCAGTGCACTGACATACAGTGCTGTTGCACTATGGGTGTCCCAAGTTTGAATCCTGACTCGAGGACCTTTCCCGATCCTGCCTCCCTTTCTCTCTCCCACTCTGCTTCCTGTCCTCTCGTCAAAAATAAGTCTTTAAAAAAATCATATAGATTAAACTAGTGAATACACTTTAATACTTTAGCTTTGGTTTAAGCTAATATTGTTTGTTTTCATTTGAAATCAAATTATAATTATCAGACCCTGCAGCAGCAAAACCAGAGCAAACCCCCTGCTGAAGAATCATAATTTCTCTCATTTGCTCTACCATTGAGATGTGATGTTAGCTAAATCTAATCAGACGCAAATCCATCCATTTTAAATATGAAAAAGGGACATAAAATGTGAATGACAAAAACAGCAGTTTTTATACTGAGTGTGGCCGAGTTGCCAGGAAAACCCTGACAGGAAACATGTCATTTCTAATCCAGTCTGTAGGCTGATGTCCTGCTATATGTTTAGAGATGAGTTGTGTTTCTATAAACCACTCATTGTGTTCATGTACCTCCTCCTACAGTGAACACAAGGCATGCTGAGGCAGAGGAATAATGAGCATTTGCACAGCTGTGGCACACTGATCAAGAACCTGTGGTGATGAAAGTAGTGGTTCTGAGCCACTCATGTGATAAATGATTTCCCTCTGTGGCCATTCTCTCATTTTCTTGCAGCTATGTTTGGACATCGGTACACCAAAATTGGACTGCCCACTGCGGTCCAGGGAGAGACAGACTCGTCAGGTCGAGACTCTTCGGAGCTTTTTTTATCCCCGGTCATTTCCCTTGTTATTTCATTGTTATGAGCTACAACGTCCTGTAGCTATATACCAGGATTTAAAGGAACATTGATAAACGTAAAAATTGTACTTGGAAACGAGCACTTACAAACTGTTACATCCATCGTTTGTAAAAACAAACAGAAAATCATTTTCAGTAATGCACTTAGCAGGCAGCACTACAAACAAACATTCAAAAGGCAACTATCAGTCTTCATAAAGCATAACTAAACATTGCCTGTTTTAAAATGAAACTATAATATGTATATATACTGCTGCTTAACATCTTCCAATGATCCAAAAAGAAAAAAATCTTAAAAGTTTAATGTCAATACTTTTTCTTTTTTTGAAAGAAGTCTCTTTTGCTCACCAAGGCTGCATTTATTTATTTAAAAATACAGTAAACACTAATATTGTGAAATATTATTACAATTCAAAATATCTATTTTCTATTTTAAAATGTAATTAATTTCTGGTATGGCAAAGCTGAAATTTTAGCAGTCATTACTTCAGTGTCACATGATCCTTCAGAAATCATTCTTATTATTACACATTTCTTATTAACATCAATGTTGAAAACAGTTGTGCTGTTTAAAATTTTTTGTGGAAACCGGGGTATATTTTTTATAGGATTACTCATGAATAGAAAGAAGTAACCAAGTGTTTCAGCCACAGCTTCAGTGTCTATTTGTAGTGTAGGGACGGGATGCTTCGGATTCTAGAGAGCATTTAATTGGACAGAAAGTTTGATGAGAAGCTGAAGTGCAGGGTGATGTCATCAAAATCGTAATCCATATCGGCGGAAGTGAGAAACTGTAAGTTTTGAATGCTCGTATCTTATAAATGCAAATTTTGTTTTGGAGCAAACTTACAGATAACCTATGTAATAACCTAAGGCTAACATATTCATACTAAAAGCCAAAAAACTTTTGATTTCATTGTGACTTTAAAAAGAACAGCATTTATTTGATAAAAATAAGATCGTAACATAAATGTCTTGTATTGTGATTTTTGATCAGTTTAAAAGGGAAAGGGAAGTGGTGTGTGGCCAAGTATCGTGACCCATACTCGGCATTTGTCCTCTGCATTTAACCCATCCAAGTGCATGCACGCAGTAGTGAACACACACCCGGAGCAGTGGGCAGCCAATGCTGTGGCGCCCGGGGAGCCAATGCTGTGGCGCCCGGGGAGCAGTTGGGGATTCGGTGCCTTGCTCAGGGGTCTCACCTCAGTCATGGTATTGAGGGTGGAGAGAGTGCTGGTTATTCACTCCCCCACCTACAATCCCTGCCAGACCTGGGACTTGAACCTGCAACCTTTGGGTTACAAGTCCGACTCTCTAACCATTAGGCCACGGTTTTTTCTCCCAAAAACCATTGTACTGACCCCAAACTTTTGAACGGTAGTACAGGTGCATCTCAATAAATTAGAATCGTCGTGGAAAAGTTCATTTATTTCAGTAATTCAGCTCAAATTGTGAAACTCGTGTATTAAATAAATTCAATGCACACAGACTGAAGTAGTTTAA
>JAFVLL020000486.1:0-31716 GCA_021397915.2 Tor tambroides
TAGCGTTTACACACGCACCTGTATACACTGTGTGCCAGAATGCCCAGTTATCAAGGTCTAATGAGATCTTCCCTACTCACACAGGCAAACAGACCGGGGGAAAAGAGGTCTGTGTGTGTGCGAGATGTCCCAGTGTCCCTCTAGAGAAAACGATCAGACTTTTGCAAAAGTGTGTCAACTATTCTTACCTCCTCATCATTGCTGCAGGCACAGTATAACATTCCTGCAACACTTTCTTAATAATGGAGAAGCGTTTCAGTGCTGTCAGATATTTCTGTTTCCAGAATTTAAAAAAAAGCCTTAGGAAGTTCAGATTTTCCATTTAATGGGCATTACATTGTGATTTTTTTTTTTTAGTGGCAGCACATGTGTCGCTAATTTAATTATTTTGCAGATTTCGTAGATCAAATGTATTGACAGACTTGGAACATTATTGTACAGGTTAGACAGCTTTTTACAGACTTTACACAGCATGGGGAATCGCATGACAGCGGGTCTTTTGTAACAGTCTCCTTGTCCTTCTGTCCTTTTCTTGGCTTGTTTGTCTTGTGTATATTTTGTATTTTTGGACTCGCTCATTTGAAGTCAAGTGAAGCAAACAGTGGCTCTGAGGGAGCAGACAGAAGCCTGACACACACTGCTGAATATCAAAGCAAACTGTTCCCAGATCAGTAAGAGCAGGCCTTCTGAGTTCAGTTCAGCCCTGACAGGTTCAGATAAAAGAGAACAAGGTTTAAATGTTCTGATGATTTCACTGGGTGGCAACAGTCAGTTAAGGAAGTAAGCTGCAAATAAAATTTTCACATCACCTCATGTGGATAATCACCTGGGTCGCACCTGTACACAGTATAAGGGATAATATTATCTCTGCTTTATGTATATTATCATGCTTACACGGCTACTTGACAAATTGATAAATACATGGACATTAAATTTTTGCGTTTATATAATTTGATATTCTTATATATTATCTAAAAGATTCTGCTAAAAAATATTTATTACATTGTACTAGGGCTGTCACAATATCAGATTTACGCTTAAAGATTATCTTGGCCAAAAAGATTTCACATTATTGATATTATCGCAACGTATTTAGAAATTTTGGTTTAACAAAACAACATTTTTAACTTTATTTGAATCACACTCAAAAAATAAAAGTGTATGGAAGTGGAGAGAGAGTTTGTAACCATAACTGCACAAAAGCGTACAAAAAGAACTTACTGTCGACTGGCATTCCTGGAGTGTTTAACACCCCGTCTTTTTTTGCACAATCCAAAAACTCCCACACTGGTGAGCAAACTTTTATTTTTTTGGGTGCGGGTAGAGTGTCTCACTTTCGTCTGTCATCTCCTCCAACATGATTATTGGCAGCAATATTAGCTATACACTCACTTTTTTCTATTTTATGACAGGTGGCAACCAGCGTTAAGGTGCAGTATCGCCTCCCACAATGTTGGAGTGCCAACCAGAGAGTTACTGGCGCTGGATTAATTATGATATTATAGCATGTACAGTATTAACAATATCAGTATTTCATTTTTTTTTAATATCATGTTGTTTGTTGAAGCTGGTATATTGATACAACCCTACATTGAACAAATCAATCGGCCTAGCAGCGAGACAAACACTGCAACATAAGCCTACACAATAATGATTAAACTGATAATAATAATTTTGAGCAAAAATTATAATCGCAATTATTATTATTCACTATTATTGTCATTTTAGAATTTTAGAGTACATTTAATCAGAATTATTGCACTTTTACATAAGCACAAATCAAGAGAACATCAACTCCATATCATATAAATGAACACACATTTTACATTATAAAAACGGTTCTTTCAAAAGCGAAACCAGAGAAATTCCTAATATTAACTTAAGTTTAAAACTGTTTCTCTTAAAACAACAACAAAAATTTATTTGCATTTGTAATTCAGAGGTTGCGTGTATTTGTTCAGCAACTGAAATCACAAACACTATAGTCCAGGTTCGTATTTGGATTTATTTCAGTTCATCACTAAAGTTTGCTTGCAGATTTACACACGTAAAATATCTCCAAACTTACAAGTTTGCTGTTGTTTTCAGATCTTCAAACTCTTGATATCTGGCAACCACGATCATGTTACTGGTGCAAGATTACGCAAATATCAAATGAAGTATTTTGACGATAAATAACAAACGGGTAAACGATTATGCTTAATCAAAAAAATCACGATAAAATATGATTTACCACACATCCCTACTGCAACAGGTGATTTTTCCCTTAAAATGATGACTGAGATGCAAGATGGTGACAGTTGCATTTGTATGAAACGAGACGGAGAGTATGAAATGCGTTACAAGAGATGAGAAATTGCCATGGACGATGGTGAATTTTAAGAACTATTTGACCGCTGAATGCACTGATTAACCAATCGGAATCAAGTATTCCAGAGAGCTGTTTAATAACATGAGGGTTCTGATAGAGTTTCACAGAATGAGTGTGTTAACACAACAGTGTGTTTAGGAATGTCCGTACATGTGTTCGTCCTTTGTGTTTCTGATTAGGAGATGATTTTCGGAAGCTCTGTGTTCGTAAACACCTCTCTGGGCACAGACTCTGATTAGCTCAGTTGGTGACGTGCTAAAACTGAGCAATTGTGGGCTGAACTGAAGCAGGTGTTTCAAAAGGCTTTGAATTCTTTATCTCTCTCTGTGGGATATGATGTTTTTGAGCCATCTGTTTGCAGGATACTGTGGTTCTCATTACCCACCGTGGCCTTTCATGTGAATTTTTACTGTAATGACTGTCTGTGTAAAGTCTCTCTATGTCACACTGAATCTACTTTTTATTTTAGCCCATTTTGAGAGAGTAGAATCAGGAAATGGTGAGTAGGCCTACATGTTGGAAGCCAGATTCGAGCCAATGCTGCTTGAATGCGCAGCACGGCTTAATAACAAGGGTGATATCTTCTAGGCTGCAACTACGACAAACCTTACAGTTTTTGATTCTGGCGTGTGTACTAAAATGCTGCTCTCGAATGACAAACTTCTTAGTTAAGCAGGAACATATTCATTCATCACACCACACATCAAAACACATTTCTGCAGTGATGTAAACAAAGTGAAATTTGCAGCAGGCTGAAGTGATGTAAACAAAGTTTTGATGAAATCAAAACTTTTGATGAAATCCGTAGCAGGCTGTACTATAAACAAAGTTTACATCACTTCAGCCTGCTGCATATTTCATCAAAAGATCATCAGAAAGTTATTGGTATCCTCTGTGAGTATGCGAATGCCACTGTTTCATTGACAGTAAGGAAGTTATGCCGGTTAGATCTTCATGCCACAGATGTTTCTAACTTATGCCGCTCTGATTTACACAGACAATTCATCAAGACAGACTCCTGAGTGTGCCGTAAAGTGAGAAGTCTCCCGTGCAATGGGCATATCACATACAGACGCACCACAGGTGTTCCACAGCCATCACTGCAGTTCTTTTACTTGGCTCAGAACTGTAACTAAAAGGAAACAGACAAAGGTGAATGTGGATTCAAATGTCACTTCCTCAGAATTTAAATGTGCATGAACCTAAAGGAACATTTTCTCTTTTAGTTAGTTTGTCTATTATGACCCAGTGTATTTTATACAACAGTTATTTTTGATTCTTAATATCGATCGGTTTAACAAAACATCGTTAATTAATTAATTAATTGGTCATTTATTCAGCTGATTCACTCAAATACACTGATTTATTCAGGAATAAAGCAAGTGGCTAGCTTTATGAATGAGCCATTGAATTATTCAATAAAGCAAATCATTCAAATTATTGGTTGATTCAGGAATGTAAAGTCTGTGTGTTGCCCAAGGTTTGGAAATATGGTTTCCAAAGGGGAACAAATGGACAAACTAACTCTCATATTAAGTATCAAATGTACGTTACTCAGTATTAACTTATTGTTTGTAGTGCTGTCAAATGATAAATCATGATTATTCGCATCCAATATAAAAGTTTTTGTTTACATAATATATGTATGTGTACTGTGTATATTTATTTTGTATATATAAATACACACACATACAGTATATATTTAGAAAATATTTACATGTATATACATTTATATGTTCATATTCTTTTATTTCTATATATGTACATATTACATATTTTTCTACATGCACGTGTTTGTATTTATATATACATAATAAATATACACAGTAAACATATATTATGCAAACAAAAACTTTTATTTTGGATGTGATTAATCGCGATTAATCATTTGACAGCACTACTTGTTTGTACTACTATTGGGTAAAAGCAAGAATAAACTTGCAGTCATGCTTTTGATCTGAATATCAGTACAACTGTGAGGGTTAACTTTCTTTTAGTTCTGTATAGCAAAATAAAATAGGTTGCTTATAATGCTAGTTGCAAAAGAAATGTCAGTGAAGACTTTTTAATGAAGCAAGCAAAAAATTACAACTGAAGTTGACAGCCAATTATCTCATGTATTTTTATTTTTGCATTTGAAATATAACTATATTTTGTGCCAGTGATGACAGAATTTTAATTTTAAAGCAAATGATCTGTACTTGCAAGACGCAACTCTTAGGCTGAGAAAATTTAGACATGTGAATGGTGATTTTTCACAGGTTTTATCTTTAAAGGGGCATGAATTGGAGAGTCAAAATATTTTTGATATTTACTCATGTAAGAAGTTACTCTACAGTAAAAACATATTGCAAACTCAATACAAACTACCCTTCTAAAACGCCCATTTTTGTTTTTTGTTTTTTGACATCACAGTTCTCCTCAACATGCCCCTTAACATGCGTAATTGTCATATGTAATGAATGACATCTGTTCTGAACAATTCATGGCTGTCCATCAATCACAAGAGCAACAGTACTGTTAGGAAAAGCAAAACCTTTTTGGTAAATAAAAAAAAAAAAAAAAATTGCAAACTTTATAAACTAACCTAGAGAAACGTCATATAAAAATCTGAAAGTGCATTTCATGACCATCATGACGTAGGATTGGTGTAATATATAAACCCTCATATACAGACGTACTTTGTTGCAAGTGGTTTACAGTTGTTAATGTATTAGTGAGTTAAGCCAGTAACTTAACAATCAACTTTACCCTTTTGCTGTTAGCAGTGTGAAAACCATCTGTTATATTGTGATTATTTTCTATACAGAAAGTGATCAAAGTCATTCTGTCACTGGAGCAGACAATTCAAGATCAGCATGAGTCTATCAGTGATTTGACTTCTGCATTTTTGCCAAAATTTCCATTATAATCAATGAAAGTTTATGCTGCTCAACAAGTATCTTAATTACATTGTGTTTTCACCATGTTCGTTATGATGAAAGTATTTGTGAGATTGTAGAAATTACGTTGCAATGAGATCATTGCATCGTGTGCTCAGTAGCAGTAGTTATACGGCAATAGTTCTAAATATGCTATATACTACATTTTTCACAATCAGTTAATCATGTTGGCTGTTATAGTAAAAATACAGTAATTAATACAGATTCAACTCAGAGGACTCAGAGTAGAAAATGACTTTTATCTGAATTATGACTGTTTTTGATGGAAGAAAATGTACTAAGATTATAAGCTCTCCGTAGGAGGCATCATAAATTGTTTTTTTTTTTTAAGTGAAAGTGACGTGACATGTGGCCAAGTATGGTTAACCATACTCGGAATTTGTGCTCTGCAATTAACCCATCCAAAGTGCACGCACACCCGGAGCAGTGGGCAGCCATTTATGCGACCCCTTTAACGTAGTTTTCCATATGTGTTGTGTAGTTGCAAAATCAGGGGAAATCCATATGGCTGAAAAATCATAGGAGGCATGAGAAAAGGTATGACACATGTGATTGTTGTTGACAGGTGTTTAGTCCTTGGCAGCCAGCCACCGTTTATGATATTTCTGTTTCTCTATAGACACCATTTTCTAAAACAACAAAGTAAATGTACAGTGCAAGTTCTGGATTTCAGACAAGTTATTACAAAGCAGAGTGTGAACTTTTCCTTTTTAGTTCTCTATTGCAAACTAATTACAAAATTGCAGGTTCAGATAAGATGTGTCTGATTAACAGTGACAAACAGCAGAGGAATGAACAGAACATGAGTAATCCATTCGTGTTCACACACACCACACATGCGTTCAGTAATTTCACAGAAAAAATGCACAAGTGCTGACTCAACCTTCATACACATACTGTAGTCTCTCTCTGTCTCTCTGTTTAAATAACCTCTCCCACTCTCCCTCCTCTCTGTGATAGCTCAGAAGATGCGAACTGTTGAAGATAAAACACAAGCACACACTCTGAGCCCACCAGGCGGGTCAGGGCTGATTGATGTAGTCCTAAGAGAGAGCATAACATCCATGAACTCCCATCACACTCAGAGGAAGAGAGAGAGCGAGGTGATATATTTGATGATGGAGAATGATGAGGGGCATTTATTTTCATTTAGTCTTAAGTTATTTCTGCAGTGGGTTCTGTGTAGTGTCTGGCAAGCAGATGGGTTAAGGTGTGTATTATGCTCGCACACACACACACACACACACACACACCTATGTGACAGTGAAAAGAGCTTCCAGATCTTTTTATATGCGTTTAGGAGCGAAGACTGATATTTCTCACTGCTGTTGAAGTCGCTGCCGACTGCAGCCAAGGCCGAGGCAGGGACTGTCTGTGTCTGTGTATGTGTATATGTGTGAGAGGGACTTTCAAACTAGGTAAGAGCTCATTATTCTGCCACCTCTGCTGCTTTCTACTTGGAAGAGATTAAGATCGAAAGGGAGGGGGAGAGAGAGAGAGAGAATCGTGATGATTTTGTGCAATGGAACTCATTTTCCCTTTTATTGCCTCTGAGAGTTTCCTCAAATATCATCACTCTGTCATACTTGTCGCTTTGTGTGTGTGTGTGTGTGTGTGTGTGTGTGTGTGTGCGCATGTGTGAGTGAGTGTGGATGTGTTCAGATTTTGGCTACATTGTTGGGGACTAAATGTCTCCACAAACATATTCAAATCTGAAATCACATACAGTACATTGTGAGGCCCAAAGGAAAACGACTTAATAAACACAATAAATGATATTTGAAAGAGCATGTAAATTGCAAAATAGTGTCTGTGCAGGTTAGGATTAGGATGGAAAATATTATCGTCTCCATAAATAACAGAAGTCAATGGAAAAAAATAAAAAAGATAATATATAATATGTATGAAAATGTACCACAGGTGTCTTTCTTTGTTCTATGTATTGTTATATAAGAATGTGTAATCTTTTTTCTTTTTTTTAAGATTAACTTCATAAGTTTCATTAAGTCAGATTTTATGTAATGCAAACATTATATAATAATGTTAATTATATAACTATTTTAACTAATGAGCTGTTAAGCATTACAAAATGTAAAACCGTTTTAATGTTATTAACTTTTTTTATAAAGAGTCATAATTTACAAATTAAAATAATGAACATGTGCATAGATAGAACATTTAACAGTATAATTGTTAGCTTTCATTACAACCAGATGATAAGCTTGTGAGAAATGCAGTTAATGTAGTTAAAGCTCCTGTAATCCAGGCAGCACAGTCATACAGTCATTTGTGGTGATCTGAGTGTTTCAGGGCAAATCATAAACTAGTTTTTATTGTCTCTTGCTGTTTTCCCATAGCAGCTCAGTTAGCAGTTTAGGATGGCTGACATACGCTCTAATTGGCACGTTGGCATTAATGACAGGATTTCTGCTTGTTGATGCCCTGCCTCAGTATAATTAGAGAGTTTTGAATTAAAGATCCTTAAAATTTGATGCATTGTCTTCGCTTGGCCCATAAATGCTCCATACAGCAATAGGACTGCAGTTTAAATGCATATTGTGTCATGAACTAATTTTTCTTCCTCCCCTCTTTTCTCCAAAATGAACAATGACTCACTTGAGAGATAAATGGTGAGTCACTGAAGACATCTTTGTCTTCTTTCCACTTAGCGCAGGTTTGTAGAAGTGTTTTTACTCTCATTTTGGAGCACTCACACACACATTTCACATCACAGCCAGTTCAGAGATATTTAGCAATGCTCGCCACGACTGTTTGTCATTGTGGGTGGAGGCCACTGAAGAGCTCTGGTGCGGCTGATGGATGGCGCTCAGCGTGGGGTAAACACAACGTTTGGCATCTGTGTCAGACACACAATCATTGGGTGCAACCCAGAGTTCTGCCAATCCTCTGTTGGCTCGCCGCTCCTTTGATATCAGCCGAGGGCGTCTTTCCCACGTGGGTGTAGTCTCATCATGTTGGCCTTTTGTTTTCCCAATGAATCTATTAAACAAACCAATCAAGAGCTGTTGTATTTTTACACTGACGGTTGCGTCACGCTAGAGACTCCGATCAGCCTCTTCGTTCTTCATATAATCCCCCACAGCTGCATATTTTGAAGGGAGGGTGTGAAATCTGTGGAAGATTTAACGGCAGAGGTCTTATGATATCAAGGCTCTGAATCACTGACCCATCTGGAGAAGTCGTACAACATAAATAAGCAGTACGCCCATTACAACACCAAATCAACTGGTGACTGTAAAGCAACTAAAGACGCCACATGAAAGTCTCTGTTAGTGCTGGACAGAGTAGATCATAAGACTTTAACCACGGTGGAATAATACCTAATAATTCCCCAGACTATGAGTTGTGATTCATGGGCTGTGGGATTACGTTCATTGTCTGTTGCTTTAAGGTGTTACGACACATAAGGGCTGGATCACATGATTGAACATGTTTTATGAGCATCTCATTTTACATTAAAATTATTAAACCTAAACTCGTAGGGAGAGTTTTGTCTTGCCAGACTAGTTGAAGTAACAGATGTCTACCTGAATCTCCTGTATCATATTCAGTATTATTATAATTATATTTTGTTGGTGTAACATAATGTATTTAAATTAGTGTTGTTAATTTATTTATTTATATATTTATAAACCTCTAAATCCATCTGAGATCTTTCTTTTAAATGTGCATTTTTATCAGGCTCCTATGAAAATAATATTGTACATTTTTGAAAATATGGCAATAACAGACTTATAACCTTTTCATTGCAATTAAAGTGAAATTACTGAACCTAAACATTGGAGCCTGAAAAAAAATGCTCATATAAAAGAAAAAAATTCTGACGGAAGGATCAATTATTTTGCGTGTGTGTGTGTATGTATGTGTGTATATATATATATATATATATACACACACTCACACACACACACACACATATGTATACACACACTTGACCCAGTTGTATTAAATATATTTTAATACTAATAATATATTACATAACATTTATGACTTGAGTTTATTCATGTTCATTTTGAATTACCTGACAATACTTTTTTGGTTTATATTTATATATGTGATATATTATTAGTATTAAATAATATTTAATACAACTGAGTCAAATATTAAATTGTTCCAACTGACCAACAGAAGTCATTTTAACTGAACCCTTTACAAAATCTTGGCATTTTCAATGTATATTCATTTTTAATTACATCTATTTGTTAATAAAAATGCTCTTTACGAGTTGTCTTTAGGAGGTTTTAGTGTATTTGTAATGACATTTTCAGAAATTTAGCCTTTTCATATAGCGAAACACTCTCTCACACACACACGCCCACACACAGACGTATCCTGTGGATCCACTCAGATTCAAATTCCATCTTTATCTTTATGACTGCACCTCATCACACTGACACAGGTCAGCATGAGGCACTGTACCTCCTAACCCTCCTCCTGCTGTGTGTGTGTGTGTGTGTAAATGTGTTTTGTGTCAGCATACGTGTGTTGGTGGCCATTATTTCCATTACCCTGTTGAAATAACCTCTCTGCTTTCAGTAACAGGCCACAGATGTGAGTGTGTCTGTGTCCAGCATTAAACTCGCACCGAATTCCTGTAGTTTCATGACCGTGTGAGTCCGGATTAGAATTGCGTCGCTCTGCAGTCGAGCATAAAAGAGGGGAAAAAATGGCTGTGTTTGTTTTTTCATTGGTATGACACACACACAGACACACAGATGTGAACGCTATTAAATGCACTTCTACTGCTTATTTTGGTCAGAAATGATGTAAAAGAGTTTCTAAATGATTTCTAGAGGCCAGCAATTGTTCCGCTTGCCTGGGCTTTGGCCCCTGAGTGTGTGTTTGACTCCGTGTGTGTGTGTATGTGTGTATCGCAGGGTTAGATCAGCAGGAGTTGGTCATGCTGCTGTGTTTGATTTAGGACTGACACATACAAATACAGTCACATATGAATATAGCAAGGCAGAAGATAGACATGTTCTTGGAAGACATCTTAATCTTTAAAAGAAAGTGTTTAGAATTGCTCCAACTAATCCGTACAATGAAAAATGGGCAAACGGGGCAAAACTGAGAAAGGGAGAGGATAGAAATATAAAGAAAGAAAGAGAGTGCCTTAAATTGAGTGCCTTAAATTTTATTTAATATAACTGAACAAACTATTCAATTAAATGCGCAAAATTCATTTCAAGTGGTCAAGTAGACATAATCCCTTAAAGGGATAGTTCACCCAAAACTGTGCAAATTCTGTGATCAATTACTCATTATAAAGCTGTATGGTTTTCTTTCATCTATGGAGCATAAAAGAAGATATTTTGAAGAAAGTTTGAGATGTTTTTGTCCATACAAAGACAACATTAGACCAAACTGATTTTCACTGTAAGAGCACTAACTGGGATATTTTTTAAATATTTTATTTTGTGTTCCATAGAAGAAGAAAACATGCAAATCAAGGTGAATAAATGACTGCATTTTCATTTTTAGATGTTCACTTTAAGACAACAACTGCACCCTTTATAGATATTTTTTAATGCATTTTAATTAAAGTTACTTTTAATTAATTTTTTTATACTGAAATCAAATCATCAGTAGTTTTTTAGCAGGTTCTAGAATATTTGTTGACATTTTCCTAGGCCTGTCACGATAACAACTTTTTGTTGTGCGATATATTGCCCCAGAAATAATTGCGATAAGCCATATTATTGTAATTTTAAAGACCATTTTATGCCACTGAATATATAATCATAATGCAAGAAGGCCTACACACTTCCAAATGACAAAAAACTTTTCATTTTTAAGAATATTTAGATCATGGAAATTAAGTATCAAAATATTAGCTACCTTAAAAAACTTGAATAAATAGTAAATAAACATTTTCTAACAAAAAGTGCAAAGTAACAAGTAGAAAAAAAGAAAAATGCACAAAGACCTTGTATGGAACTTGTATTTCCCTGACCTTCTTTTCTCTGTAAATTAAGGGTGCACACTATTGCTGAAAAACACAATCACTACTTAGCAGTCAGATGTCCGTATGCACAAAGATCCCTAAACAAGACCATATCTGAAGATAAAACTTTTTTTTGTAGAAGCATTTTTTAAATTTGAACTAGCAACTCATGACTACATCACGTTATGTACGAGAAGCTGCAAAAGACACAGGCGCAAGTGGAATGTACAAAACATGGTGACATTAATTTTTAAGTAAATATAATGGGCGATATATTGCGTCACCAAAAATTATTGAGATCATGTACATATATTGCACGATAAGTCGATATATTGATTATTGCGACAGGCCTACATTTTCCCACATTTGGCATTCTCAAGTGTAGCAAAAAACAGAGAGAGGGTGCTTTGGACAACCAGAGAATTCATAAAAGAAGACCTGACTTCAAGAAGAGACATGACTGACTGTATCAGAGGATCTAAGTTGACGTGACTAGCTACGGATCCTCCAAGCCACTTTAACAACAGGTGCAAAGACTCAGTCAATTACTTTCTTACTGTGTGTATGTGTGAGTGAGTGAGTGAGTGAGTGTGTGTGTGATGGTAAACTTTAGATACGGAAGCAGGATTTCTGTCATTTTTCCAAACAGCTGAAATCATTAAATCTGCCTATGTCCTTTTTCATTTAGCAAAAAAGTTTTTAGATTTAAAACAGATCTGATCAGAACACTTTTTCTAGCATTTATTTAGCTTGATTTAGAGTTAGTGCAAACAGATCCGCAGACAGAATGACAGCACAACTACACTTGTTCCTCCGAATAGAGAGAAGAACAAAAGACAAATAAAAGTGAACAAAACAGACTTAAAAGAAAAATATGAAAAAGAAAGAAATGTTCTTTCAGAGAACAAAGTTCCTGTAATAAAAGCCTGCTTCACATATTCCGAAAGAGTGTGTGTGTGTGTGTGTGTGTGTGTTTTACTGCCACGTTCATAAAAGAAAAAGCAATGGTTCGTGAATAACTCGCTGCACACAGGTTTTTTATTCAGGAGGTGTCTCCATGTCATTAACGCTGCTTAAACATGAAACCCCATTAGCAAAATAAAGCATTAAAATAAAAGGTAAAATTACAGCAGAACCATAATCTCTGAGAGCTAAATTTCATCCACCTACGTGCGTGCACACACACAGACACACACACACACACACACACATACACAAACGTACCTCTATTCACTTCCAGCGGTTTATGAGGTGCCAACCTGACCTGGCACTATGCCACTCTAACAGTTTAAACTTGCCTCACCGCAGACCTGAAAGGCTTTCTGCGATCCTGATCTGCGTTCACCGAATCCCATCGAAAAAAAAACAAAGCAAGAGATAAACAGCCTGTGTGTGTTCTCTTATCTAAGTGCAGGATGTGTTTTGTTATATAAATAGGGTAACAATACTCTTAGTGATGTGCTGCCCTCTGGATCCATTTAACTGTTAATCAGACCAATCATCCCACACTTCCCCCCACCTCGTTCTCCTGTAGCCGAGCCCAGCTTTTACCCTGCAGAGGTGTATGTGTGAGTGTTCATTTTTTAAGTTGGATTACGGCCCGTGAGAAAGACACGGTGACTGCGTGTTCCCTTTATATATGATCCAGATTTTCTCCCCCCAAAGCACAGCGAACTAAAGCAGCTCAACAGTTTTAACAGTAGAGTAACAATAACCTCAACACACGGTGCACGACCCAAAGCAATATCGCCTGTACATCTGCATATTTGTCGGAAATAGCAAACGTCTGCGGGATGACATATGTTATCACCTTTTTTCATTCCGCTTTGAGAAAGTGTGTAATGAGAGTGTTGCAAGATGTGTGTGTGTGTGTGTGTGTGTGTGCTTTTGTGCACTTATGAGGCTAGGGGAAGCCAAAGGAGCGTCGTTGTGGGGTTGCGGCAGGAGGTCAGTGTAATGGGAGTGATCTGTTTCTGAGCTTAAAGTATTTTCCGAGCGGAATGTCCTTTACCGTCTATACACTGTGAATGCATATGGCAGAGCGATCTACCATGAAGCACGCACACTATCTCTGCTGCTGCTGCCGCTGAGACGTTGTGCTGTCTCAAGCGTTTTTCCCTCCCTCTCCTCGTCCCAAAGCAGACCGTAGATAGAGACGTACCAGAACAAACTCCAGTAGGCTCCTCTCCATCATAAAGCCCCACTTCCGTCTAACCATCACATCTCTGTGATCATTTCCATATGCGCTCTTTCTTTCTTTCTCTCTCTTGCTCTACTGTGAATTTGGGTTTTTGTGTGATAGCTATACAAAAGCAAACATAAATCCATGACATTTAGCATAGTGTGATTGATTTGGGGGGAAAATGCAAATTGATTAAAAAAAAAAAAAATACTTATTTGGCTCAAGTAAATTTAACTAAGAATTGCGTATCTTTTTTCATGGAAGTATTTGTAGTAACTTGTTCAACTCTTGTTCAAAAGTGAACAGAAAATTAACTACTAGTATACTGAGAACTGTGATTTAAAGTAACTTACTTTTTTAATTAAATTAGCTCATTTAATTTAAAATCTACATTATTTTGTTGTAGCATATTGTTATATGTGGCATATAATGGGAATTTGTCATTATGGATTTCGGATCAGTCAAAAAAAAAAAAAAAAAGCTTGATTCTTCTCAAAACTACTTTTGTAAAATGTTTACATTCATATGGAAAGAAATGGTTTTGGTCAAACAAATATAACTGAATAATTTGAGTGTTAGCACTACAGCCTTAATTATCAAGTTAGCCTCCTGAGTTATTAATATTTAAAATTAGGGATGCAGATTAGTATTAAGGGCAGATATTAATTTAGTACTATTTCATTTAAATAAATAAAAATAAAACTGTTTAATCAGGACCACCTAAATTTTACTGATGACAATTTTATAGTTACAGTGTCACAGAAACTTGATTAAAAATATTTTGAACAGCAAAAAAAAATACAAACAAGGTTTATTGCTCACACTTTCTGTGCTGCGTTGCTTGATGTGGCTTCACAGTTACAGTTGTTCAAAATTCCAAAAAATATATCTATATATCTGACCGAAAACTCTTTTGTAAATTGCGGTCGCAAAGCAGACTGAATTTTTTTTTGGATGATTTATCGTCTATGTTGGCAGTTGTTCTACTCAGTTTAAAGGATTGTGAAAGATACACTCCTCAGATTACAGGTTAGAACAGGAACAACCAGAGAAATATTTCACACCACACACACAAAGTTCTTGAGTTTTAAGTTAAAGGTGTTTCCCGTTTTTAATTACTGAGACTAGACTATGCTCCGGGGCTTTATGTGTGTGTGGGTGGGGGGTATGTGTGTTAGTTACAGAAGCAAGAGAAAATGTCCTCTGGGCTGAAATACTGATGAGAACTTAAGATTTTTTTGTAAGCGCACAAGCAAACTTTTAATGCATACTTTGCTAATGAGCAGCTAAGCGTTACGCTCTTTAGATGTTTTGAAAAATCACCTCTGAATGTCCTACTGTATATTGAGCTCGGGACTGATGCTCTAAGCTGCTATGAGTTCAGAGTTTTTCCATTTGTATACAAGATGGTGACCTAAAACTGTACGTTTGAATTAATGTAATATCTGTGGGCTCACATGAGTTTGTGTTAGTGTCTTTGTTATGCACGGAACCACAGTCGAACTGTTCCAACTGGAAACTCGCATTTCACAAGTGTGTCAGCTTAAAAATTACATCAATAATTCTGATTACTTTACAGGATTACTTTAAAAATTAATCGGAAACTGCCAGTCAACACATTGTTTTTAATTATTTAGATCTTCATGAAATTGCTCTTGTTTGTTTGATTGATTTTTTTTTTTCAGCTGAGCAGATCCTTCAGGCTCAGAACATTTTTGATGTTTATTGTTTTCATGTTTTGTCTTCGTGACTTTTGTCTGTGTTCAGTGTTGATGAACAGCTCTGTTTACCTGGTCTCTCTTTAGTTGTGTTTAGTCGAGTGTTAACAATTCTGACATATGGTTTGTGAGTGTGTGTACGGCCGTACGCACATGGGCTGGTTTTGCTTTTCTAGTAGGGATGAAATTTCTGCAAATGTCCCCCGAAGAGTAGCAAAACCTGTGTGTTTATGTGTGTCCATGCACATGGGCAGGTTTTTTTTTTTGTCCTTGGGGACAAAATTTCTGAAAATATATACCCAGAAGAACAGCAAAACCTGACCAAACCACCTTGTGAGGCTGGCCCTGAGAGGGAAAAGAGTAAATCACATCTTAATTAAAAATTAAAAATGCTAAAAATTACTGTTAGGGTTAGTCTGTAATGACTATAATTAGATTATAATTAACGACAGTAGATGTAATTGGAAGTCCACACACAGATATACAGTAGAAGGATATGTTTGCTTGTATTTATGATTATGCATCCCAAATAATAATGATGTAATGTGTTATATTTGCACTGTGATGTCCAACTTCCATCTGTTACAAATATAGACCTTTAATTAAACATACGTATGTACACAGGCATTCATACACATAAACAAACACATTGTGTGCACACACAGTCAAGATTTCTTTTTCTATTTCCTCCACATGTACTTGCAAACTATTCATTTTGAATTGTAGGAAATCTTGAGTGAATTAAACTGAAAATTGGATAGCATGGGTATCTTTCTGCATTGATTGGCTGGGAAAATCCCTGTACCGTGTTCCTGTGTGTGTGTGTGTGTGATATCTGTAGTGTCATGCCTGCTACTAATGTAAGTTCTGGTAAAGTCGTCACTGCTGATACATGATATCACTTAATCTTAGCCACATGTTTGTGTGTGTGTGTGTGTGTGTGTGTGTGTCACCCTCCATAAACTCGAGTCTAACGTGTGTACGTGTGTGTGTGTGTGTGTACGTGTGTTTGAATGGACCACAGAGATTTATTAAAGTGTTCTTCCTTCTGTCTGAGCCTTAGATGCTCTTCTCTAGCGTTTGTGCTTTAGATTGTCCTGCAGAGAGGAACTATCTCTAATGAGGACACTCTGCCAGTGGGAGACAAATATGGGATGGACCTGTGGTGCACATCCGAGACTGTTCAAGGTTATGACTGAGGACTGGAAAGAAAAAAAAATGACTTGAATGATCTGCTGCCATTGTAACAATTAGTGATTTCTTAAGTTCTATAAATTAAAAAATACCTGTGAAATTTTCATTATTTTAAATGGTTCATATCATATTTTTTTTAACAGAGATTTCTATCTCATGGAAAGCCACATGCATAACATCCTAAACTATTGACCACACCACACTTATCATGTGAACTTTCATGAGAAAAACATACATAAAATACATTATAATGTCACACACACAACCTTGATACATGATAGCATCAGCTGATCATTTGTCAGGTGACCTATTCACACCACTGACTTTCATTGTATTGACAAAAACAATTGAAACGTTCTTCAAAATATCATTTTTTATGTTCCACAGCAGAACGAAAGTCACAGGTTTGGAATGACATGAGGGTGAGTAAATGACTACAGAATTTTAAAGTAAACTAAAAAGAAAATACAGTAATCAGGTAAATCTTTGGTTATATTTTCAGTTTAATTTTTTTTCCCATTGTTTAGAAATATTGTGTTTTCCTTCATATCTTTACTGTCCTATCCAATAAAGGCAAAAATTTAACTTAAAATACATTAGAATGTACCTAAATGAACCCATTTAATAGATCGATAAGGTAGAAATGTCTCCTTGAGGTAATAATTGGAGGTTATCACTTTTTCAGTATAGAAATATTGTGTGTGTTTGTAGCTACTGTAGCACAACATCAGTTCTAAACGAAGAATGTGATGAAGTCTGTAAAGATGAAAATGTGTCTGGAAAAAGAGGGGAAAAAATGAAATGGGTTAAGCTATAAATCAGACCCTACGTTTCATATCTCCACGTCTCTCTGTCTTCCTTTCCATTCACAAACTTAATCTTGTTCTTTCTCTTTTGAAGCCTGTGAAGTCTGGACATCATCCATGCACCCATTCCCTCTCGCTGCCTACACATGTTCCCTTTTGGTTCTGATCTCTCGTATATGTGCGTGTTTGTGTGTGCATGTGTTTGTAATTCAAAAGGTCAGAGGGTAGCCCGTAAATTCACAGTGTGACTTTGAAAGTGGATTAAGGCAGACTAGTTAAACCACTGTGAACTTTAAAACAGGACGACTGATTCATTTTAAAATTCCACACGTTCAGCTGCTGCAGATAAAAGATAAAGTCATAATGATCAACTTCTAACAATCTGAACTCTCGTAAAAAAACTGTTGGTGTGTATGAATGACACCTGTTTATTACCAATTAGTTGTTGCATTGATGTGTTGATCTCGGCTACTCGGTTCTTCCTAATTTTATTATTACTAATCAAGCTAATTGTTCATTAAACAACTTCAACGACTGGTTAAAAAAAAAAGATTTGATTGGTTCTTGCATGTCATTGCATGTTTCCAGAGGTTTTACATTCTTTAATTTCAATTTATTAGTTCGCTTGAGCTTGGAGTTGCAGGTTTCTAGTTCATTTAAAATCAGACATGATTCAAATATATATACAGTATAGTGATTTAGTAAGTTAACTCAAGAACTGCTCTGGCAAAATCAGTCTGATACTCATTTAAAAGATCCTGGAAAGAACTGAAAAAGGAGCCATAGGGATGTTTTGATTTAATGAATTAATGCACCGCACCGATGCTTAATGGGAAAGTTTGGTGGAAAGTAGAGTCTGTGTAGCACTGGCACTCATTCTTAGTTCAGGAATCAAGTTGACAAACTTCTTTTGTTTGCCATTTTCAAAATGCCCTCTGAACCTGCTCTGAATGTTAGGTTCTTTGTTTCAAGGTGTTGCTTTGAATTTGATATTTTAAGTTGTGACATTACACCGCCACAAAGCAGACATAGATACCTTCCCACGCAAGTTCCTAATTCTTTCTGAATGCTCGGCATTCATCCTCGTATCTTCGCTTCATTTTCTTTTCTGCATGTTGACAAGCATTACAGAAAGTTAGTGGACTGGTGTGTCAAATTGAAGTGATTTTCACTGAAAGGTGATATTAAAAACAAACAAACAACCATTTCTTGTGAAGAAATGAAACCCTGAGCTACTGTCACTGAACACTGCCATTAGTGTTACTGTATATTGTCTAGGTCTTTTGACAGTTTCATATTTTATAGAGAAATAACTGAATTATTGAATTAAACTAATTAATCATAATATCCACTAAAGACGCACACACACACACATAACTCAGTTTTGAGAGATAAAATCAAAGCTCAGGAACAGTTTATTCTAGTTTTAAAAACTATTCAGGCAAAAACACTCTGCAGCAGCAGTGGTTTTCTCTCCCATGGTGTTCGTGGACAGTTTAATTAAAGATGTCATTGTGATAAAATGCTCTGATGTCACATTTTCATGCCTGTTTGTCAACAAAATATTAATGCCTCTCTGCTCTCAGCAGGATTTTGGTTCCTCAAAGAGCATTTATCTTACCAGTGTTCCAGTGTTTATATTCTGCAGTACTCTTCCTCACTGACTCATTTTTTTAAAGTTTATACATCATCATTTCCAGATCATTTTTGTTGGCAAAATAAATATATAAGAGAGTTCAGACAAACCAGGCAGATGTTTATTTACACCAGCAGTAGTATAGGGTCAGTGATTTTAGGACACGTATAAACCTCGACTGTCTCAAATAAACCCTGCTCTTTAGACAGCAGCTGCCCATAGGAAAGGACAGATGGAGGGGAAATAGAAGGTGTTTGTGATTGATGCAAAAGGATGAGACACAAGTGACATTTCAGTCTCACAGCCATTCATGTCCTAGCCTGTGTGTGTCTGAATGCACAAGGGTAAGGTATAATATAAAGGACAAAGCATAATGTACTGTAGGGTTCAAAAGTCCACATAGAAAATATGGGATTTCAAATCTAATTAAAACTGTAAATAAATAAGGTTTTAGAATTATTTAGGAATGATTTTAAAACATAAAAATGTTACGATATATGCTACTGTGAGAAACATTCAAGCTTCTGCACTATTTCTAGGTCACTAACCAAATAAATATATTTGTGACATGAACCATGTGACTAGAGACCATTGAAGCACATTATGCTCATTCTCAAAACATGCTGGAAAACGTGAACTAAAGGTTTAAGTTCATGCATTAAAGCAAAGGGGAAACAAATAAATTCTGAATTCATTAACGTTTTTAATTTTTTTTTTTTTTACTCAGAATTGTTATACTGACAGTATAATTTGTAATTAAATGAGATGAAATTAAAAATAAAAGCATTTTCTTAAGTAGACTGTAGATGAAGAGTCTCCTTTCATCTCTCTTATGCACTTTTTGTCTTTTACTGTATTTGTTTTGAGGGCCAATTTGTCCTTTGTCGGGGCTATTTGGTTCTCATCAACAGCTTTAGTAGTATCAGAACTGACAACCCCAAATTTAACACCATATTCATGAGCAGGATATATATTTGTATGTGTGAGGGGTGAGAAAGAGTCGTCTCTAGCTGTCATTGATATTGTGTGACTGAGAGTGCTTAACAGAATAGAAAACAGGCTTTATCAGACCTCTCTGTGACCGCTTCGCGTATAAGCAGCTAGCTCGCTAAAAGGCACAACATCCGTTCCAGTTCATTGCATGTGTCCTGGAAAGAAAAGTGGCAGAAACAAGCAAGTGTAAAGTCATCTTCTGTTTCCTGTTTCTAGCACTCAAAAACTATCTTCTTTCTTTCCAAATAACTATAAATTAAGGATGTCTATAATACGTTAGCATTCCCATTCATCTCAATGCTGAAATATGTCACGGACACAATTGTTAGGCAATTACCTCAAGCCATGTGACTGATCACCGTAACTACAGGAAAATGACATCCCAGATCCGTCACCAGGGCTTATTACAGAAACGTTCTCTCTTAATTCGTTTTAAGATTTGAAAAAGTTTTACTTGATGAAATTACTATTCTGGGTTAGGATGTACAGCCCCAGATTACTATCCTGAGCTGTGGAAAAATACAAGACCATTTCACGCCCTTAAGAGACCTCCTCAAAAAACTACTTTACTATAATGAAGTGTAGGCAAAAAACATTAATATAAGTCTCTCTTTCTCCTTTTGTTCCCAGCAATCTCTTGCTCAGGTTTTGCAGCCTTAAGGGCTATGGCTGTTCCTAGATGCTCCTTCGTAATTAGATCTTCTGTGTTCCTTACAGTCAGACTATTTTATAGCTTTAAAGGCTTTATTTGTGATGCTCAGATTATTCCATGACATATAACAGACTTATACTACTCTCTCTCTTGCAGTCTTTTGTGATTTTATCCCTGGAGTTCATCAGGTCACGGTACTGTTAGTCACTAGTATAGGCGTTTCTGCTGCTTGATGCTCTAACGTTATTAGTGAGCCGCACCACTGGCCACAGCGTCTGAAATACTGATCATTAATGAGAAGTAATGCTGGGAAAAATAATATGTCATACTAATTAGATGAGAAAACAGTTTTCTTGCTGCTAAAAATGAACTGAGGACATTATAAAATTGCAGCAACGCATAATACATCGTATCATGAACAACATGAATCAATGCATGACTCAAACTAACTCAGAATGTTGACAATTTATGACAGATTTCCAGGCATAATTTTTAATATATTTCTTTTTTCCTCAAAGACTCTTGAGTTTTCTTTCTTTCTTTCTTTCTCTTTCTTTCTTTCTTTCTTTCTTTCTTTTTCTTTCTTTCTCTAAATGGCAAATCTCTCTGTGATACACAAATAAGAATTCAGGGCAAATGTCCTCTCAGAAACCAGTTTTCTAATGTAGGTGATATTGATATACTATTATAGTTTATGTTTACATTTTGACTTAAATTTTATTTTTAGATTTACTTTTTTCTTTTGTTTTCATATCAAAGTTTTGTTAATTTTGTTGTTTTTGTTATTTGCATACATTTTTAAAGCTTATTTAGTATTTATTTTACTAGTTTAACTTGGCAATTAGTGAAATAAGTTTTTTTTTATTTTATTTTATTCCTGCTAATGTTTATTTTATGTCACATAATTTTTATAGTTTTAGTTAAGGATAACCCTGGATTATCTTCATGTGTCTTGCGTGTTGATTGTATGTTGGGTTGAAATGCCACGTGTTTCCCGTAGCGTAACCGTAGGGTTGAGCTGCGTGAGTACTCTGTGCTGTCTGAGGACATGGTAAAGATTAAATGTTAACGGTCAGATCAAAGTAGGCGAGCTGTAGTGGAACATGTACCAAGTCTAAATTACGTGAAACAAAAGGATAAAAGGATCAGTCCAGGGTTTCTAAATAAACGCTCATAACGTGAACAGCGTTACGAGAGAGAGACAGCATCATCTTTCTCGTGAGCAGGGGTTGTTTTAAATCTCATGTTGTTTTCACAGTAGAGATGATTATAATGAGCAGAACTGCTTCAGTGTAGCAGGTGACTATAGACTGAATTTCCGTCAAACCCATCAAAGAGACTCTCATTACTTAAATGTATTTTCTTTTTTATTTTTCATTCAGTCTCAGATCAGACATCTCAAGTTAGGGTTAATGTTTTCAAATATCATGTGATACATCATTAGATGACCTTTTCCAGTACACTGTACTCGTTAAATTTACACTGCAATAAAGTGTTAGTTTTATAAATAAATAACTTGTAACTTTTTCTTCTTTATTTTCAGAGAAAGTGTTTTTTTTATCTGTCCACACTGAGATTTTTTTTCCCTTTTTTTGTTTAATTATTGTATTATGTCTTACAAGAGTATGCTGCATTAACAAATATTTGGTAACACTTCAGTATAGAGACCAATTCTCACTATTAACTAGTTGCTTATTAGCATGCATATTAATATTACCTGTTTATTTGTACTTATAAAGCACATATTCTGCATGACCATATTCTATTATTCATATCCCTAATCCTACCCAATACCTAAACTTAACAACTACCTTACTAACTATTAATAAGCAGCAGATTAGTAGTTTATTGATGCAAAAGTTGTATTAATGGTTTGTTAATAGCGAGAATTGGACCTTAAAATAAAGTGTGACCAAATATTTACACATTTAAAAGGCCAAAAACTTTTAAACATTCAAAAGACCAAGAAACAAAATAACTTGATGTTGCATTCTATACAAATTCACAATGTAATGCCATTTCTGTGTTCGCATTGCTTGCTTGAAGATGGCATGAAATGAAAATTCACCTTATATTTTCTAAATGGATGTTACTAGGATTCACCAGTATGTTTTTTTTTGTTTGTTTTTTTTATGTTTTAAAACATTTTTATTCAGAATATCATAACTTGATCTTATTGTGAATATGACAGTCTTCTCTCTAGTTACAAATGACCATTTGTTTTATTCTCATGTTCATAACAATTCCGAAGAAAGTAACTTTTAATAGTTCCATTAAATCATAAGTTCAATAACAGCATTATTTTTAATTTGCTTGTTTTTGAGATTTTATCATATTTTATAGTAAATTAATTTCTGAAGCTCAGTGTCCTTTTTGTGTGATGGTTTCAGGCACATAACCCAAAAGGTAAAATAAAAGAGGAGTGGAGAAAAAAAAAAGTATCAAAACAGAAAAATTGGCTCTTTAGTAAACTTATCTCATTTGCTCCAGCAGTTTCCCTGGTTGTAAAGCATGTGTTAACAGCTGCCTAATATGAGGAACATACTGTAACATGTACCTCTTCACCCAATATAGTCTGTTGGTGATACCTCAAAGTTACAGGCCAGAAAGCCGGCCGAGTTAATGTCCTAGCACCTTGACCTCTTATTACTATTTTAAGTTTATTGGCAACCACTCCACCGCTATACAACCTCTTATGACCTCCCATAATGTTCATGAGTGTTCTGAATTGAGCTCAAACATCATCTGCAGGACAGATGATTTGTACCCGAGTCCGACGCTACAGCAACACATCAGCCAAGTTAGCATTAGCAACACTCTGGCTAATTTGCCTTATCCTGAAACACAACTTTAATATGCTTGGCACATGCTAATGCTATTTATCTCCACAGATAGGACTAGCACACACGTACATTCATCATCTTAATTGTGATTAATATTCAAATATCCTAGAGTGCTAAATGAGCTCCTTGGTGCAGCGTTTTCTCTTTAAATAAATTTCACTAGTTTGCCAATTAGTATAATGCATAGGACGAGAATAGGGATAGAGGAAATGGATGAGGTTTGTTGTCCGCAAGAAACTAAATTAGAACCTAGTCTGACACGGAAGCAAAAGTAGAATTTGTAAAATATACAGTACGGCAAATATCTCCGAAGCCAAGATAGTTTGACATTTTGTATTTTATGCATTTACTTAATGCATATTTCAACGTAGTAAACAGATGTGTGATGATTCAAACATATTGCTTTCCATGTTGTCTTGTATTTACAGGGGAAAACGTATTTATGGTGGTTGTTTGGGCAGAGTTACAGGCAAATTTAATTTCATATATCACCATTAGTTGCGCATATTCTTGGCAGATGCTTTCCAGACAAAACAACTTTCAAGAAAGGCCAAATGTTGTATTGCGATGATTTCATCAGCCGGTAGGAAGGGATGAAATGGAAAGACTAAACCATAATGTGCTGATGAAAACCAATATGATTACTGTGCTCTCAGTGCATTAAGTGTCTGTTTCTTCTTGGCCAACTAGTCTGTTGTGTACCAAATCCCTCATGTTTCCTATCCCTCAATGACTTTTGACTGCATTCAGACACATGCAAAACTCTGTCGAGTTCAGCAACGAAGGAATGACGTGCTTAACTGTATATTTCTTGTTTTATATATGAAGTAAATACTAAATAATCAAATATTTGTTATTTGGGCCGATGAGTTGTGTTCTGACATCAGTTTGTTGTTTTCGCTTTCTTTCTATCTTTTGACGGTTTCATGGAAAGAGAGAAACAGAGAGAAGGAGAGTTTGTTTTAGTCAGAGCAGATCTGTGTGACAGTCTTAAGCTATTCCAGGAAAACAAGAAATGCGATCATCTCAAACACAAACACATAGAAATCAAGGAATGGAAAGAGATTCGTATTTTAAGAATATAATATCAGGTTTTTATAAACAAGATCAGCCATTGTCCAAATGAAATTTGCTGAAACAGTGATTCCACTCTGCTGGGTTCAGTTTTACACGCCTAGCCTGGCAGTCTGACCGTATCCACAGAGATCTGCGTGTGTGTGTGTGTGTGAGTGTGTGTGTGTGTGTGTATGACACATGGACGTAACGTCGAGCTGGTTTATACTGTCATATAAATAATCTTATCTAACTTCATACACACACCTCATCAAAACTCTAAACACTTACGGTCTCCCAAGATGATACCAAGATGAGCTTATAAGTCTGGCTGTCAGCAGTGCCGCCTGGGTCTCATATACAATGTATAACAGCATTAGCATAAATGGACTGATGATTGGTGAATTTTGCAGTGTTCTGCCGAGAATTTGGTCCTTGGGTGCAGATTTGTCAAAAGGTTTCCACAGAAAACAGTATGCAGTGGCGGTTCATGAACTCATCTGTTTAAGGGCACTATTTCAGAAATGAAATCTAAATGACTACAGTTCATCGGCCTTTGCAAATTTGAAGAAGTCCACTTCACAACATGGCAATAACAATAAAAGACTTGACCTGTAGAGCACCTCTCTCTGTGTGTGTGTGTGTGAGAGAGAGAGAGAGAGAGAGAGAGAGAGAGAGAGAGAGAGAAATGATTCATATGGGTCAGGGCTCATTTGGAACAGGGTTTGGTTGTGTTTCACATCCTGAATAAATCTTGGGTTTTCCCAATAAGTTGCACAAATCTTGTTGATTTATAAGAACCTCTTTCTTGCTTGTTTTCAGGCCCCTCAGAGTTTTTCCAGTTGCCTTGAACCTAAAAAATACACAACAACTCATAAAACCCTCATATATATATTCTTAATGTAATGTGAATTCCTGCTGCAATGCATTTGGAAAGTAATCCCTGAATTAGAGTTTCTAGTTTGTTCACCACCATTATGAAATGCAGTGAGCAGAACGGCAGAGTCCAGCCAAGACTTTAGGCAGTCAGGCTCCGAGAAAATTATAAGTCATTTTGTTTCGGTCTTTTATTTTTGGATTATAAATGATAATATTTATGTGTATTTATGCATATGCGCTTTTTAAGTATAAATGCTCTAATTATCAGGCACACCTTATTTTAACCTCTACAAATCCTTTTTGGAAGACGCTCAAAATATGAATGCAGTGCATTCAGTTGCTGTTTGAATAAACACACATAAACTCTCTCATTAGAGAGATGCACTGGACGGTTCATGACCTCTCATCTGTTTTATATGCCGTTGGATACATTGTGTGTGCCGGCCGAGGGGCGAGCAGGCAGTATTTGCTGTGGACGTGTGTGTGTGTGTGTGTGAGAGAGAGGGACTTGGTGAGCATGTGGTGTGGTATTTAGGTCACATTTCCAGCAGGCTGGTTTTCCAGCGTCAGACAGAATTTAAGAGCGAGGTTCAGCGAGTTCTGGATGAGCGTTTCAAACTCTGAGTTAGGAAGTAAAGCAGGTTCCTCATCTTTGCTATCATGTCCATGCGGCTTCATCATAAATACATTAAGATTTAATAGGCAGTGGAGCAGGCCGCTTCCAGATGAACCTCTGTGACTACGGCCCCACTTTTCATACAGTCACCCTCCTGTAAAACTCACAGACAAACACAAAAAATATGACTGCCTTGTGCAAGTTTGTATCTGTTAAGTGAATTTCTGTTTCTAAGACTCACACACCCTTTAGACAATTATTGATTTACAGTTTAGGATTTAATGTTGGCATGATACTAATAACATTTCAGAGACAGGTTTGTGCACTTGTGTAGATGTAAGAAAAATATTATATGATTTAGTGCAGCTAAATATTTTTTTTGCACACATTTCATATGTGTGCGTGTGTGTGTGTGTGTGTGTATGTGTGTGTTTTTCAGGTCTAATCTAAGGTAATATGTGACCCTGGACCACAAAACCAGTCATAAGGGTCAATTTTTTGAAATTGACATTTATACATCATCTGAAAGCTGAATAAATAATCTTTCCATTTATGTATGGTTTGTTATGATTGGAAAATATTTAGCCGAGATACAACTATTTGGAAATCTGGAATCTGAGGGTGCAAAAAATCAAAGTACTGAGAAAATCGTCTTTAAAGTTGTCCAAATGAAGTCCGTAGCAATGCATATTACTAATCAAAAATTAAGTTTTGATATATTTACGGTAGGAATTTTACAAGATATCTTCATGGAACATGATCTTTACTTAATATCCTAATGATTTTTGGCTTATAAAAAAGATCGATAATTTTTATCCATAGAATGTATTGTTGGCTATTGCTACAAATATTCTTGTGCTACTTATGACTGGTTTTGTGCTCCAGGGTCACATATATTGGTATTAAAACAGAAAAACATTATCTTGGTAACACTTTAAGATAAGGTCCCATTAGTTAATGTTATTTAATGCATTAACAATGAGAAATATATTTGTTACAGTATTTATTAATGTCTGTTAATGTTATTAAAAAACAACTATTCATTCTTAGTTAATATTAGCTCAGGTCCATTAAATTATAATAAAAGATGCAACTTTTGATTTTAATAATGTATAAGTAAATAAGTAAAAAATGTTAACAAACAGAACCTTATTGTTAACTGTTAGAAATATTTTACACAATTATAGTAGTGACTTAACATATGCCTGGAAAAAAAAAAAATATATAATATATATATATATATATATATATATATATATATATATACGTGTGTGTGTATTTGTGCACTGAGTTTCTAAAGTTTTCAGGTATTCAGGTAAAAAAAAAAAAGAAAAAAACGAAAGAAAGAGAGCGAGTGGCTACTCTACTGACATAGACAAATGAGAGGACATGAATGAAACCACCCTGAAACTTCCCCCCTACAGATCACTGGGAATTAGAGTGAGTTAGGGGGCAGAAAGTGCAGAGAGACAGTGAGAGAAAGAGAGTTCTCCTGCTGCTCCTGCTGGGATCCCTGTTAAAAGTGTCCTACGCCGAGAAGGGAGAGAGGAGAGAGTGGAGGAAACAGTGATTTAGAGGAGGAAAGACTTGTTTCTACAGAGCTCGTTAAAAAATAATTAACAATTAAACCAAGTAAAATAGAGGAAGAGAATGAAATAACTGTATAATCCCTCAACCTCCATCTCTGTCTGTCTCTCATTCTCCAGGCATCAATCTCTCCTTCTCTGTTTTGCAAGGTAGCAGACGTTATAGTTCAATATTTATGTTACTCCCCGACTGCGGCTCTCTGAACTCTTACAGCGCCACATATGTAGCATTCTCCTGCGTCTTGAGTGTACACAAACACACCCAGAGAGAGACCAGTGGCAGACAAAACACAACTCTGTATTTGTGAGTCTGTTTACTTATGAGGGTTTAAGCTATAGTTTGGAGGGGCGGGGGGGAATTGTCTTGAGACAAAACCTCATTTTGGGGAGAATGGGCAAAGTTGTCAAATGGAATTATATTCTTAATAATCTATATATAGTGTATATTGATTAAAAATTCAATAAAAACAATAATATTTTAAAACAAGATTGCAATTTAAAATAACTGTTTTCTGTTTTAATATATTTTAAAATAATTTATTCCTGTGAATTTTCAGCAGCCATTATTCCATTCTTCAGTGTCACATGATCCATCAGAAATCATTATAATATGCTGATTTGGTGCTCAAGAAACGTTTCTTGTTATGTTAAAAACATTTGCGCTGCTTAATATTTTTGTGGAAAGCATTTATTTGAAACAGGAATCTAGTCACTTTTGATCAATAGAATGATTCCTCGCTGAATAAAATTATTGCTTTTTAAAAAAAATGACTGATCACAATCTTTCAAACAATCATTTATGTTATTGTAAAAATGTATATAAAGATTCATAGAGAGTTTATATAATATCTAATATATGATAAATATATAATGAATGCATGATAATGAGGCCTGTTTATTACACGCTCACATTTTGTTGTTAGGCCTGCTTATTTACTTTTTTCAATTTTTCAAATGCAACTGAAGTAACCTCTTTTTTAAAAAGCTGTTGAGCATTTTGAAGTGTGAAGTTATGAGGAAGTTTGCGTGCCTGGAAACAGGAGGACACCATTTCTTGGGATAATAATCAAGTGTGATCTGATGGCAGCTGCAGGGAGCAGTTCAGTGTTGGAGTCTGATTGGATTACTGACGAGACGAGAGATCTCAGGCTTGATTGTTCTCTTCCATCTAGCGCTGCATCATCAAACAGATGATAAAATAAAATCAATCTTTCACAGAATTACGTACATCTTCCCTTCTCTTTCTTTCTCTGTTTTCAAGTCTTTGCACTGATGTCTAACTTCACCCGTTGAACTCCCTCCTCCGGTTCTCTCTGTAGAATCTCTCTCTCCCTCCCTCTGGGGGCTGTAATAGTAGCAGATAGGAGCTTGCAGAGCCCACGGCATTTACCCAGAATGCACTAGGGGTGAGTGGGCAGTAAATCTAATATCAGTCTTGTGCAGATTGATCACCTGTCACATGACTTGCCTAATACGCTCTAAGTCTCTCCTTGTGTCTCTGCCTCGCACACACTAAACTTGAGTTATATATTAGTGAATCTAGTAAATTGTATGTCTTTCCTAAATATAATTATATATCTGTTGCTGAACTACTTTGTCATGATCATCATTACATCTGTAAGAACTTTTCAACCCCATCCTAACGGTCAAAATAGCTGTATGGCACATTTTGTATCGTAGTTCAAAAGGCTTATTGGAAATACGAGTGTCTACCTACATTTTTGCAGAACTCCAAATACTGCAGTTTCTAGCTTTTCACACAAATTACGATTACGGGGTAGATCATTGATTAATAAAGACTTATTTTTACTAAAATACTATCTTATGACCTTAAAAAGCTTTTACCATAGTGCATGATTTGTAAACAAATACATTTTGATGTCTGCATCACATATTCCACCCCATATATGGCTTTTCTGAATTTAGTAAACTTGCTTTGTAGCTCACCTGATACAGCATTGCACTTGTGAGTGTTTGAACAGCAAAAGACTTGCAGAAGCAAGATAAAATGGCACGGTTGCTTCAGAAAATGTGTTTTTATCTTATGTTTGCTTTTGTTAACACTTAGTTTGGTTCAGACAAAAATGAAATTGCATTATAAATTAGAAATATGGTTCAAATTCTTTATATATATATATATATATATATATATATATATATATATATATATATATATATATATATATATATATATATATATATATATATATATATATATATATATATAATTCTAACCCAGATCAAAATAGCAGACAACAGAAGACAGACATTTTCCACAAACGCCACAGACATGAGACAGAATGCTTTCCGTACTCCAGCCACTGACTGACTATAGACTTACTGAAAGTTTAATGCGCTGAAGTCAAACAAGAGTGTTTGTGTGCGAGTCTTGAGTGGACGGGGACAGATACCCAGAGGCATTATGAAATATTTGTGACACAGAGAGCGTCACTCGCTGAGACTGCTTGTTGTGTTTGAAACAGCAGCACAGTTTGTGTGTATTCGAGATAGAAACACTGACATATAGCATGAGTACACTGAACAGAAAGCGACTGCTGCAAACACACATGAACACTCGAATTTCATTCATTCTCTCTTACTGTGTCTTTCACGCAGACAAGCAGTCAGAAACACAAGAGACGAGCAGCTTCCATAGGAAAAAACTTTATTTATCCTTTTAAAACGCTTTCTGAGGGCTGAGACTTGGCTTTAGTGTCATATATCGGGGAACTCTGAGGACACTGTGTGAATTCTACCAAAACAAAAAAACGCTGTCGCCACAGGGCCATCAGCACTGCCAACACATACATCAAAACTTAAATCAATAATACTGAAATCTGCAACAAAATCTTAGTAAAAGAAAATTATAACAATAATAATGTAGTTCACTGAATAATAATAATAAAAAAAAAAAAATCAGCAACAGCAGGAGGAAACATTGTGCAGCACAAGCTTTTTTTGTGAACGTTTTTTGTGGGAGTCGCGGGTTGGCCTAAGGCCTCAGCACTGCACTGACCCGCTCTATGAACAAGTAAATTTTGTGAAAGAGTGGATGAACTGTGTGTGATGGGATGGATCTAGGCCAGAGAAAAGGTTTTCTCATTAGATTAGTCTCTCTCATAATATTGTGATAATCCTTACAGGGTCAAAAGTCACCACCAATCTGTCTCTTTGCCTGAGGGGGAGTGTGTGTACGAGTGTGTGTGTGCGTCTGTTTGCGTGAATGCTTGGGTTTTAAGTAAGTTCTCCTTAAGTCAACCTCACTGGGAGAAATGTTATTAACAGATGTCAGTAAGATCCACACAATGTCACAGGTGTCTGACCGCAGCATTAGAGAGGAAAGCCTCAAGTCTGATCTGATAAACAAGATGGCTGACTGTTTTTTTTTTTTCACCTTATTGTTATGGTACAGACAATGGTCAAAGGAAGCGTATGCCTTACAGCTGTTAAGAGTGCCGCGAACCAAATGTGTAAGCTAAGCTGCAAAAAGCCCGCAGCAAAAGACAGTCAGTCACTGAATAAGATCCCACTACAGCGGTGCTCATCCATAAAACTACACAAACTATTCACAGCTTTTGCTGTTAAACATGTACAGAGAAAACCACTGTTTATGGTAAAATTGGGGTCAACATTTGTTAATGCACTGCAAAAAAATTATATATATATATATATATTTTTTTTCCAGTAAAAATATCTTAATATTTAGGACTCACCAAAATCTCTTAGATTTCTCTGAAACTAAGATTACATACATGTATTGTCATTTTGCTTTCAGATCAATCATTTTTAAGAGACGCTTAGATATTTGTACTGGAAAACAAGACAAAATTACTGTGCAAGAAAATGATTTTGTTGCAGCGTGATACCGCGACTGATCCACTTTAATAAGCTGACTGGTACGGTCAGTGCACCCATGTGCATTTCTATGGGTAAAAAAAAAAAAACAAAGCCATGAATTTCAAAAAGTGCTCTTCTAAGATCAAACCTAAAGACCTGAACTGCCTTAAACAGCTCAGACAAACACACATAAATAATTAGTTTAGTTGCACAAGCTGTTGCTGGTTTAGTTTTGTTAAAGTAGTTTGCTGGTGCTTGCCCTGTATCTGATGGTGTTTATATATATATATGTCTGTATATTGTGTGCTATAAGAATGACTGGTAGGTCAGTCAGTAAGAGTGTGTGTGTGTGTGTATTTAGGCATTTCTTGAGTAATAACTCTCTCTCTCCTCTTTTCCTCCTTTATGAACTATGTCATGGAATATTTGACCTGGTTCCATCA